>JAVJIF010031064.1:0-49989 GCA_038442645.1 Agave tequilana | reverse complement strand
ATTCTATCATAAAAACTCATTCTCCCCCTTTTGTCATACATCAAAAAGGGTTACGAAAACATTTTTATTCAATAACACAAACATTAAGTTCACAAATGAAGGAAAATCTAGCAAAATCAAGTGGTTTAGTGAAAATATCGGCTAGTTGCAAATCCGTAGAAACATAATCAATAACTATATCTCCTTTCTCAAAATGATCTCTAAGAAAGTGATATCTAATCTCAATGTGCTTGGTCTTACTATGTTGATTTGCATTCTTTGTCATATGTATAGTACTAGTATTATCACAAAATATTTTTATATGGTCAAAATGCAAATCATAATCAAGGAGAGTATGTTTCATCCAAAGGACTTGTGCACAACAAGCCCCGCGGCAACATACTCCGCCTCGGCGGTTGAGAGAGCTACGGAATTTTGTTTCCTAGAGACCATGAAACAAGACATTACCAAGAAATTGACTTGTCCACTAGTACTCTTTCTATCTACTCTACAACCCGCATAGTCGGCATCCGAATAACTCGTCATTGAGAAATCTCCGGTTTTCGGATACCATAGACCCATTCCAATCGCCCTTAATATAACGAATAATACGTTTTACCGCAATGAGATGAGACTCTTTGGGACACGATTGAAATCTAGCACAAAGACACACACTAAACATGATATCCGGCCTACTTGCCGTCAAATACAAAAGACTACCTATCATGCTTCTATATAATTGAATATCAACATTTTTACCTTGGTCGTCCTTATCAAGCTTGGTGGTAGTTGTCATGGGAGTGTTGTAAACTTTTGAGTCTTCAAGTCCAAACCTCTTTACGAGTTCCCTTGCGTATTGGCTTGACATATGAAGTTCCCATCTTGCAATTGCTTGATTTGAGTCCAAGAAAGAAATTAAGCTCACCCATTGAAGACATTTCAAACTCACATTGCATAACTTTTCAAATTCCTTGCATAAAAACTCATTAGTAGAAAACCACATCAACATAAATTTGCACAATTAAAATGTCATTATCAACATGCTCAGTGAATAGTGTTGTATCTACTTTGCCTTTAATAAATCATTGAAATGAGAAAACTAGAAAGCCTTTCATACCAAGCTCTTGGAGCTTGTTTCAATCCATACAAAGCTTTATCAAGTTTAAAAACAAAATCGGGATGAACATGATCAATAAAAACGGGAGGTTGAGCAACATAAACTTCTTCATTTATTAAACCATTCAAAAATGTACTTTTCACATCCATTTGAAAAAGTTTAAAATTTTTTGAATGATGCAAAAGCTAGTGTCATCCGTATGGCTTCAAGCCGTGCTACGGGTGCAAAGGTCTCCTCAAAGTCAATCCCTCAACTTGAGTGTAACCTTGGGCCACTAACCTAGCCTTATTCCTAATCACATTTCCGGACTCATCCATCTTATTCCTAAAGATCCACTTAGTACCAATTATTGGTCTATCGTGGGGCCTAGGAACAAGGTACCAAAACTTGGTTGCGCTCAAATTGATTGAGTTCCTCTTGCATGGCTAGCAACCAATATGAGTCGTCTCGGCTTCGAGAACGCTTTTTGGTTCAAAATGAGAAATAAAAGCAAAGTTACCACATAGGTCATGGAGTTTGGAGCACGTTTGGACTCCTTTAGATGCATCACCCAAGATGAGCTCCTTAGGATGATTTGTAGCATATCTCCAAGCTTTGGGAAGCGGTTGAGAGCTTTCCGCTTTATCCTCTTGACATCACCAATAGGTTCTTGCTTATCTTCTTGAGCGGGTGAGTCCTTCAAGGATAGTTCTCCATGTTTTCACCTAATGGTTCAATCTCTACAACATTCTCAACAAACACATTAGATTCTTCAAACTTAACATGCATGGATTCTTCAATGGTACGAGAAGATCTAATGAATACTCTATAAGCTTTACTAGTTGTAGAATATCTAACAAAAATTGCTTCATAAGCCTTAGCATCAATTTACCCAAATTCTCTTTAGTATTCAAAACAAAACATTTGCATCCAAAAACTTTAAAATATGCAACATTTGGTTTTCTATAATGATACATTTCAAAAGATGTTTTAGAAGAATTTTTGCACAAATAAATACGGTTTGATATATAGCATCGGTGTTTACGGCCTCGGCCCATAAATATTGAGGGAGGTCGTATTCAATTATCATTGTCCTAGCCATCTCTTGAAGTGTTCTATTTTTCCTTTCTACAACTCCATTTTGTTGTGGAGTTCTAGGACAAGACATTTCATGCTTAATTCCCTTTTCATCACAATAAGTCATGAAGAGTTGGTTCACAAACTCACCACCTCTATCACTCCTTATTTTCAAAATCGGAAAACCTTTTTCTTTTTCAAACCCTTTTTCGAAAAATCTTAAAATGAGAAAAGGTTTGATCTTTGTGTTCCAAAAAGAAAACCCAAGTGAAACGGGAAAAATCATCAACTAAAACAAATGCAAATCTACTACCATTTAAACTCTTAGTTTTAGTTGGTCCAAATAAATCCATATGAATTAATTCTAAAGGCCTAGTGACATGATATCCTTGATTGGTTTGAAGGAAGACTTGGTTTGTTTCCCAAGTTGGCACGCACCCAAATGCGGTCTTTCTCAAACTTCAAGCAAGGAATACCTTTCACCAATTCCTTTGAATTAATAGATAGAAAGATGTTCAAAAGATGCATGTCCTAATCTTCTAGCCAAAGCCAAGAATTTCATCAAAAGCATTCAAGCATTTAGTAGAACATTCCACATTAAGCATGTCAATGATATAAACATTATCATCACGAAAACCGGTAAGAATACAATCATTGGATTTAATACCAAAAATCTTGCAAGAAGTATCATCAAAAACAACTTTAAGTCCACGATCACAAAATTGGCTAATGCTAAGCAAATTATGTTTCAAGCCATCAACAAGTACAACATTTTCTATAGTAGGAGATGACACAATTTGAATGTTACCTATACCGATGATAGTCCCTTTGGAGTCATCCCCGAAGGTGACGGAGCCACCTTCCATGTACCTTGATAGGGTTGTAAAGTTGTTGATATCCCACGTCATGTGTCTTGAACAACCACTATCAAGGTACCACCGCTCCCTACGTCTTGGAGCCTTGGTGTGTACCTACATCAAATAATTTAGGACTTGATTTTGGTACCACATTTTCTTGGGTCCTAAAGGGTTAGTTTCATTAACCCAAACAAGATTATTTGATCTATTAACTTGGTCATAACAAAATTTAGCTAAATGCCCATTTTTACCACAATATGTGCATCTATACACTCTACCATATTTAAGAGCATAAGAGCGTGTGATTTGTGAGCATGGGAATTGTGAGCATGAAAATGAGAAGATTTGTGTGTAGTGTGAGCATGAGGAATCTTAACATGTGAATCTTTAGCATGAGGGGTATGCTTTTTAGAAAACTTTTCTTCAAGCCTCTTGGTGTTAAAAGCACATTCTTTCAAAACCTTTTCAAAATTAACCATTTTAGATTTAAAAGAAGAAATTTCTTTTTCATTTACAATAGGAGCTTTTGCCTTACAAGAAACCTGTAGGCACTAAATTCATTTGAATAGAAATAAGTTTTGAAGAGATATCATCCTTTTCTTAGAAACCCATACCAAGTTGATTTTTAAGAAAAGCAACTTTTTTGTAATTTAAGACATTCAATTTTCTTATTATCATAAGTTTCGGAGAGTTCAACAAAGGCATGCACAATAACTTCTTTACTCAAACCATCATCTTCTCATCAAGAGATTGAGAGGTTACCTTTGGTGTGTTTGCCATGAAAACACATATTCGCGGTATCCGCTTCTTCTTCTTGGACTCGCTTTCCGAATCCCATGTTGCCTTGTAAGCTTTCTTTTCTTGCGACTTCTTTGGCTTGAAGGAGGAGGTCATCTTCTTTTTGAACTCCGGGCAATCCGCCATGATGTGTCCTAGCCTTCGGCATTGAAACATATATTCTTTTCTCCTCTCTTGCCTTTAAACTTTCTTTGGAAGTTGAGCTTTTTCTTCCGGTACAATCTTTTCATGTTTCGCACAAGGAGGGAGAGCTCCTCATCTTCTTTCATCTTCCTCATCGTCTTCAAGGGTGGATGAAGACTTGAAAGCTATTGATTTCTTCTTTGTTGAAGCGGGCCTCTTCTCTTGCTTTCTTCTCCATCTCATGGGTCTTTAAGTTCCCAATGAGGCTAATGAGGTCCATCTCATCCTTGCGTTTAACTCCTTTAAGGTGGTTGCCTTTATCTCCCAAGATGGAGGAAGCGCCGAATTACTTTCCGCACCTTTGATCGTTGGAGATGGAGATGACATAAGGAAGAAAGAGCATTGGTAATTTTAGTAAACTTGTAATCATAAAATCAATAGTTTCATCATCAAGCATTTTAAATGATTCATATTGAGACCTCAAGAGATCTATCTTAGCTCTCTTGACTTGTGAAGTCCCTTCATGTGTGACCAATAAGTGTTGCCAAATCTCATAGGCGGATTGGCAATGAATTACCCGTGTAAGGTCATCCTCATTCAAGGCGGTTAATAAGGAGTTTTGGGCCTTGGAGTTGCCTCATATTCTCTAAAGTTGAAGTCGGTCCAAGTGCTCTCATAGCTATCGGGTGCTACATAGGTTTTGGTCAAGGATTTAGCTACCAAACTACCTAGGGATTGCAAGAAGATAGTCATCCTAACCTTCCAAGTAGGGAAGTTTAGTCCATCAAATTTAGGTGGGGATTTAATGTTGTCGGCCATGTTTACTAGTGTATGAATGGATGAATGAAAATGTTGATTAGCAAGTTTTAAGGATCTCTCTATGGATGTTAAGCCAAAACCTAGAGTCCAAGCTCTGATACCAATTAAAAAATCACCTAGAGGGGGTGAATAGGTGATGATGCTAATCAATGGACAATTTTAAAACAATGATGCAAACAATCTCCCAAAACAAGACTAAGAGCCGAATTCCCTATTAAGGGCTCTGAACTCCTTCCTCTGGCTTCCTTTAAAATGAGTTAGAGGTGCGTAATGCAACCTTGTTGTATGGGAATATGATTGACAATGTGAATGAAAACAAGTGAAAATAATAATGACAAGTGAAAGCAAGTAATGAGCACAAGAAAGTAAACCAAACGCAAACACAAGGAATTGTTATCGAGGTTCGAGCACCTAGCTCTACTTCCCCGCCTTCCCCAGAAGGATTCTAACCACTTCACTATCACAAAGACAGTTACACAATAACCGCAGTACCCAACTCCACAGGAGTACCCCGGTAACACAATCTCAAGTACAAGTAATCTCTGGGTAGTCAAAAGACCACAAACTCTCTCTTGCAAAAATTCTCTTCCCTTACAAAAGGTCCTTAGAGAACAATGAGTAGGAATGAAGCTCTTGTTGTAAGTGAAGAAAGAAAATTAAATCAGAGAGTATTCAAAAACACTTCAGAAAATGAGAGAGAATTTCAGCACAAAAACTAAGAAACCAAGCTCTTTTGAATGCCTTAAACTTTTGAAATTTTCTTGTAATGATTAGGTGAATCAATCTCTCCCCAAACACCCTATTTATAGGAGAGGGCTAGGGTTAGAAGATAAAACATTTTTAAGGCTAATCAGAATGTATTAAACCCAAAACAAGTCATTTAAACTCACTTAAGTGAGAAAAAGACAAAAATTAAACCTGTTCAGAAAACTAGCCGTTACTGTTCAAACGGCTAGTCCGGTCGAACGGCCTGGCGACCGCAAGCATAAAGAAAACGACCGTTGCAGGCTACGGTCGACCGGCCCGGTCGACCGAAACAAACAGGGACTAAGGACTTACAGTCAGGCTCGTCCCGGTCGACCGTCCCGGTCGACCGTGAGACATGCACACTGATACGTGCATTGCCAGAACTACGGTCGACCGCTCGGGTCGACCGGCAAATCCTGTCATAGCCACGGTCGACCCAGGCGGTCGACCGGCTCAGGCCAAAAACCGATTTTTCAAAAGATTTTCGAGGAGATAAAAATTTTATCAGAAGATGTTTAAATAGTAATTAGTATTAAAACATATGCATGGATATATAGGCAGAGGATTGTATCAAAATATTTTTGTATAATTTATATGAAATAAACTTAGAAATAGGATGTGCGCAAAAAACGTGGTGTTTAGAGCTTCAAACTATTTACTATTCTTTAACAAAACTAAAACTAAAAACAAATCTATTAAAGATTTCTAAAGCAATCTTGAAGTCTGATCCATGCTAAGCCTTGCTAGTGCCTTCTCTTCTATGTTCCTTCTTGATGTGCAATATGCCTTCTTTGCTTCATGAACCTAGAATTTCTTGCAATAGCTAAGCAATGGTCTCCAAATATGGTACAAACCTGAAACTTATCTCAACAAACTAATTAGTACCATATAGCTCCTATTTGGTTTGTTATCATCAAAACTCTAAACAATTGGAGAGTGTAACCTTATGGGCCAACACCACTATGGTTCCGCCATCGGGAGAGGTCACCAATACCGAGAATATTTCTTCTATCCCTCTTAATTATTTCCAGTTAAGTTGGGCAAATGTTTTAACACTTTATTTGAATCTCCCTTACAGGAGTTGCTACCAGTGTTAAGGTTGCAACCTCCTCCCATATTGAGGAGATGATTAAGGAACTGGTCCAGCCGGAGGGCCTTGAAGTTTCTGCTAGTGGGATGATCCTTGAGGACACAACCACCACGGCTGGGGAACCCTCATTCCATAGCAACCTACCAAAGTATCTACCGTCTTTGGATCTTCAGCTTGGTAAGAGAATAAAGATTCTCCATATACTTTCATCCTCATTGTTATTGCTAACATCGATGTTATAGTTGCAGAGAGTACTGGGCTGGCTCAAGTGGAAGAGCCCGTGGCAAGCACTGGCGCAGAGGACAATGCACTTCAAACTTCAACAGCTGAACCAAGTACTATGGAGTTTGTCCCAACAGCTATTGCTTTAGAGGCTACACAGTAACAGTCTTGGAGGTTCCAGCTCGGTGTTAACAGAACCTGTTGTTGGCCTCATCTCTGCACTAAGTGATATGGCTCTCGCCTCTACGGACATTGTACGCACAATCATTGAAAGGGGGTCTGGGAGTGCATCAACAGAGCAGCCATGGACATCATGGAAGAATTGGCTCATCAGATGGTACAACAATTCTTTACCTCCATGAAATCCTACATCGAATTGTTTTTCTCGGAAGAAGTTCCTTCAAGTTTTCCCGAATGCTTATTGAAAACCAGATCAAGAACATCAATCATACTGGAATCTTAGATCAAGTTAGGGCATATTTGACGCTAGTCAAATAGTTGGGGATATGCCTGAAGGAACTAAGGACCCTGGAGAAAGCTAGCCTGGTGGATGAGGCTCGTCTGATGTTGAATAAGCTCCTCACTATTCAAGAATACGAGTGGAAAGAGATGGAGAAACAGATGGCTGAGGAGACCCGTCACCTCAATGACTTTCAAGCCAGCTATCAAAATTGGTTGACGACTCAAGAGAATCTGAGGTCATCACCAAGAACACAGAGCAAGTTATAGCCACTGCTCAGGTAACTATTATCAAGGTGCAAGCCTTGATTTAGGTAAATGAGCAGAAGCTTGTTGCTGCTAGAAAAAGGCTGGAGGAGCTAGAGGCTGCCAAGAAGCGGATCCAAGAAGATCTTACTGCTCGTTCTTCCAAGTTGGAATTTCTTCAAGCACAATTGGCTATGAAGAAAATTTATCAGAGGAAGAATTGAGAGTTCAAGCTTGGGCAGAGGTTGAGAAGGCACCAACGTGAGATGTAACACCTCCAGAACCATTTACTCTTGGCTGAACGGGATTATCTCTCCTCCTTTTGTATTTCTCCCTTTTTCTTATAACACTCCACTTATTAAATAAGAGAGTGTTTGTATAACTTTTATCATTTTGTTATAAATAATAAAAGTTATCAAATTTTGTCTCGTCTTTATTCCTTCTTTATTTTGAGAATCAGACGAGCTCTTTGTTGCATGAGAGAACGCAGCTCTCGCAGACGCGGCTCTTGACCATTGTGGAGATGCAGTCTTTCGCCATTTGCTAAGATGTAGCTATAAGTTGCAGAGAAGAACTTAGGCAGCACTGAGTTTGTGGTGAGACGCAACCCTAAATGTAGGGGAGATGTAACTTTGAGTTATTTAGAGACGCGGATCTGAATTGTTAAGGGACGCGACTTTGAATAGTTTGGAGGATGCTGCTCTTAATGTTGAGAGATGAGACTCTGATTTGTTGAGAGGATGCGGTTTTGATTCACTCAGTGGACGCGACTTTGAATTGTTGAAGAGACGCAGCTTTGAATTGATGGGAGAACGCGGCCCTAGATTGAGGAGAGATGCAGCCCTGAGCTCTTCAACTTGCTGGAGGCGACACAACCCTCGGTTCGTGAAAGGACGCGGACTTCAAGATGTGACCTTGGATTGTTAAAGACACAGTCCTAATTCTGTTGAGAAAATGCAACCTTGGTTTGTGAAGGGATACAGACTTCAAAACGTGACCTTGAAACGTCGCATGCAGTTTACAGAGACGCGAAGATCTCGTTGAATCTTTTGAGGCAAAGTTAGTGTTGACAGTTGGGGACGCGTATCGTTGGGACTTCCTGGAGCTAAATTCATGTGTCTCACTCTGACTGGATTTGATATTTGCGTAGCGAAGTAAGGCTATTAATTGGCCTCTAAGAACAGCTTTGATTTTTATGCCGCTAATTAATGGCCATTAGGGAGCCTATAAATAGGCCATGAGCCTCTTAACATTCATTCATCTTGACTGTTTTCCTTCATGGGCATATGCTCTGAAGAACTCCATCTTAACTGTTTCTTTAAGGGCATGTGCTCTGAAGAACTTTTAGAGTTTTTAAAAGAATCCAAAGCCTTGATGCTTTCTTGTAATCTTCTTCGAAGATTATCACTGTTAAGTGATTTCAAAATAAAAAAGTATCCCCTGAGGTGCTTTCATGGCCGTGTCTTGATGGAAGATGTCCACCCTCCAGAGAACTTTTCTTTAGGTAGGAAATGGATTTTGCCATAATAACGCTCTGTTTTCTCGAAGCTCTGTCATCGCCGGTTATGAAGAGACTGTCTCTTGATCTTCCTGAAACTTCTGAAAACCTCTTTCTTGAAGTTTAGACAGTCGACTTGAGACCTATGCGTCCATGCTCTACAAACATGATCCTCGCATTAATTGATAAAACACGAGCTTGTTGACTTCTAAGTCTAAAGTTCTTCAGAGGCGAGCGTGGTGAACTCCACGTTTTGAGGCTTGAAATGCGGGTTTTGTATATGAGACTCACGTTTGAAGTTCATGACTTAGAAAATTTTAAGACTAGTGTCTAGTTTTTTGAAGTCTCTAGACGCGAATGTGGCAAACTCCGCGTCTTTAAAGCCTTATACGCTCTTTTAAAATCTTAGACGTGAGTGTGGCGTACTCTGCGTCTCGAAGTCTTAGACGCGGATCTATTTGTCTACGTCTAGAGTAACTTTAGAAAGTTTTAAGACTCGCGTCTGCGCCTTAATATATGCCCCGCGTTTTAATTATCAGACGCGAGTCTAATATTAGGCTTGCATTCAGACTCATATTTTCTATCTTTCCAGAGCGTGGTAAACTCCGCGTCCGCGAGATTCGCGTATAAGACTCGTGCTCGGAGTTCATGAATTTAGACCCGTGTCTGTGCTTCTGGATTCATATTTTCTGTCTTTGCAAAAATTTAACGCTCGTGTTTTTACTTCTTGCAAGTCTTGGCCATATCGATGGTGCTGGTTCTAGTGTCTTTGCTGCGTCTATTGAAGGAAACATGAAATGGCCAGCATGTTCAATTGGCGACCACTTGAGAAGTCAGAACTTTGTCAAGGGCGAGGAAGATTCGCGCGGTTCTCGATACAGATCATAACATTATTAGACATGATGCACCAGTAAGGTTTCGGATCCTTCCTGATCACAATGAGTATGGCACATTTGAAGGTCACGGGAAAGAGGATGTCACTAGTAAGGTCTCAGATCCTTCCTTCACCAATCTTGTTCAAAGAAGTGACAGCAACGAAAAAATCAGCCTCATTAGATGACTTCTGGTGGCGGAGCTTCCATTAAGCGAAGGATTACGACCTTATGAAGACCTTCACACCAGTTGGTTGGGTAAAACCAGAAAGCTCCCTTGCATTTCGACCTCGAGAAATCTCATTGTTCTCAAGTGGAGAGGAGGTTGATCCGCTATTCTGGCCACAGTCAAGAAGACGAACTTTGTGTATCTTCAATGTTTCAAGAAGTGAGTGCAATCTTTTGCTGAGCAAGAGGGACTTCTTTGTACTTATTTATTGTAACACTCAATCTTATTAGAAAAGAGAGCGTTTTATATCACTTTCATATTTTTGAATATCTATAAAAGTGACACTTCTCCCGTCTTCCTATTGCCTTGACTTTCTTTCTGCATTGAAAATCAGACAAGTGGAAGTAATTATCTTTGATTTGCTATAAGTGTAATATTTTAACTTAGCAAGTTAAAGTTACAAATTTTCAATTAAAGAATTTAAAAATTTACTGTCAGAGGTGTGATATTAACTTGATATAAGTGAAATAGGTTTTATGGACTTGTCATTCGATGGATGAGAATGACAAGTGAAGTTTTCACTCCGCGGAGGATTGTGATTGAGTCTTCATCAAATTTTACTATTAACGTAATTAAGACTCAGCTAGGGATTGTGAGACCACTGTTAAAGGTGTGATATTAACCTAACAGTGATTTAAGTGAACTGCCATTCTATTGATGAGAATATCAGGTAAGACTAGACCTGTTGGGGTTCTAAGTATTTCTTTACCATCAGAGGTGTGATATTAGCTTAACTTATTGGATTGAATTTTGTCAGAGGTGTGATATTTAGTTGACAAGGATGTGAGATAGAGGTGTGATGTTAACTTAGCTCCACAGGAGTTTCAGTTTTGTTTGGAAAAAACTGAAAATACCATTGTTATAGGTGTAGTGTTAAACTTAACAGTGAAAGTAATGTTAGAGTTGTGATGTTGAACTTAGCACTAGTCGTCACGACTTCGATACGGAAGTTCGAGGGAAAGTCATTATCATAGGTGTATTGTTAAACTTAACAATGAACTGGATGCTAGAGGTGTGATGTTAAACTTAGTATCGCTCGTCTCAGCTTCGATATGAAAGCCTGAGAAAAGTGATTGTCAGAGGTTTAATGTTGAACTGGTAGAAACTTGATCACTGTTAGAGGTATGATATTAAACTTAACAGTAATTTGTCAGAGGTGTAGCATAACACGACAACAAAAGTTAATTTGCGATATGAGCAATTTGAGGACTTGTAATTCTATGAGGAGAATTGACAAGTTTGGAATGTCAGAGGTGTAGTGTTAACTTGATAATTTCTAAAACTTGTGACTCCATTTAAGGGAGCAACAAGTGGAAGTTCGTTACTCGCTGGGGAATATTGAAACTTTTCACTGTTAGAGGTGTAGTGTTAACATAATAGTGATTGAGCTTGTGGACCTACCACTCCATGAGAGGGAATTGGTAGGGGACTTTGGTGGAGAAATAGAATAAATTGTCAGAGGTATAATATTAACTTGACAAACCCCACAAACTTCGTTGGAGATTAAGGAAAATGACTTGTCAGAAGTTTATGTTAACATGACAAGTCTGTGCTCATTCACCAGAGAAATGGACATAGGTATTTTTATGGTCCTACCATTCCATGAGAGGTAATTGGTAAGGAATTTTGGAAGAAAAGATGGGACCACGTCCCTTAGGATTTTTAGCAAACCCTCAGCTATCAACAGATTTGGTATGCCTTTACAAATTATCATTTGAGTTAGGCTAGCCATGCTATTCCCTTAGCATGATGAGTTAGAGGACTTGTGTTGGACTTTAAAGCCAACATTTTTCTCTATCCTTAGCCTTCAGAGGCGTCAAATTTTGATAGATAACCTAGAGAAGAGTAACAAGGTTAAAACCAAAGTTTCATACTTTATCTTTTCTTTGATGTTTACATCATGCATTATAATATATTCAATGTTAGGTCAGCTCGACAATGATCGACCGTAATATGATCCATTGAAGAAAGAAGCTTTTCTTTTCTGCACTTTCAAACATCTTAGATTTGAAAGTTTTGATCAAAGGTGTAATGTTAACCTGATCATGTGAAGAATCCTATTAAGGGTAGTACTTCTTCAAGAATCTGTCATTGATCGGCATCATGAGCCGTCTGGGGTTATAAGGCAGTATGCTCCATTCGAGTAGACTGACTCTACTACAAATGGTCCTTCCCATTTGGGCTCGAATTTCCCTTTGGTCTTATACGTCATCTCCATAGGTCTTCTGACAGTTAAGACAAGGTCACCTTTCTTGAAAGTCTGCTCCTTGACTTTCTTGTTGAAGGCTCTGGTAATTCGAGCTTGATAGAGCTCGATTTGCTATTGAGCTTGCAGGCGTTTTTTCGTCCAAAGCTTCTAGCCCCTGGAGTCATAGTCGATGCTTCTGCTTATTTGTCATCTCTGTTGTCAAGACAACACGTAGAGATGGGATCTAGATTTCTAGTAGGAGTACAGCCTCATGCACGTATACCAAAGAGAACAGTGTAGCTTTCGTCGAGGTCCTCACTGTGTGCGATAAGCCCATAAACATTCACCTAATTTATCATCCCAGTCGCGTTGGCTCTTCGAGACAAATTTCTTGAGAAGTTTCCCAATGGTCTTGTTGAAAGCTTCTACAAGGCCGTTAGCGGCTGGATAGTATAACATTGAAGACACACTCTGGATCCTAAACTTATTGTAGAATCTTTGGATGCTTGGCTGACGAACTGAAGCCCATTATCATGAATAATCCGTCATGGCACACCAAAGCGGTAGACTACGTGATGTTTAATGAACTTGATCACATCAGATATCTTTACTTTCCTCAAGGGGATAGGTTCAGCCCATTTGGAAAAGTAATCGGTTATGGTTAAGAAAAACTGGTGTCCTTTTGATGAAGGTGGGCTGATAGGACCAACCACATCCATTCCCCACATTTTGAATGGCCAGGAAGAAGTTGTAGGGCGAAGATGTCTTGGTGCCTGGTGAATGAAGTTACCATAGATCTGACATGCGTGGCATCACTTAGCATAAGCGATGGCATCAGGGATCATTTTTGGCTAATAATATCCAAGTATTTGGAGTCGATCTCCAAGTTTTGGACTAGGTTGGTGAGCTCCGCACATACCGTCATAAGCATCTTTGAGTGTTTCTTGCACCTCTTTATATGACAAGCAGCGGAGGAGGATTCCATCATGCGATCAGCGATATAGTGTTCCTGTGATAGCATTGTAGTAGAATTTAGGGGCTTTCTTTTTAATGACAATCGCCTCTTTATCAGGCATAATGTAATACAATACGTAGTCGATGTACGGGCATCGCCAATCCCTGAGCTCTAGACCTGCTAAAATCTCTAGAGTTTCTTTGATTTGAAGGTTCCCTGCTGGAATCTGATCATTTTCGAGGGCGAGTTTTGGACAGTACAAGTCGGTTATGACAAGTACTTTCTCTGCCACTCCGGCTGGAAGGGCCAAGGAAGCAGCGAAAGATGCCAGTGCATCTGCTGCGCATTTTACAGGCGAGGTACATGGTTGATGTAGAAGTTTTTGAATCTCCCTGCCATGTGGATAGTTGCATTGTGATAGGGTACCAAGTTTTCATGTCTGACTTCATACTACCCCCAAATCTTGTTAACGATGTGTTTGAATCACCATATGCTTCGAGATTTTAATGCTAATTCATCAGCGATTTGCATCCTGATCAAGAGAGCATTGTATTCCGTTACATTGTTGGAACATGGTTCAGTTAATGAGAATGCACGACGGATTATGTAGTTCTGAGGGGAGAAAATACTACCCCCACTCCTGCTAGGATATTTCCTCGAGGACCCGTTCTTGATGCGCTGTCGAAGAAGGGTTGTCAGACCTGTCCTTCGAAAGACGTTTGGGTCAAGCAAACTTCAGCGATCTCGTCTGGAAGATCTTCATAAAATTTTGTCACCCTTGGATTTGGATGCTCAGCCAAGAAGTTAATCATTACCTTTCCCTTCACAGCTTTTTGTGGTAAGAATGCATCTCATATTGGGAGAGTAACAGGCCCATTTTGCCAATTGACCATTCAGTGATGATGGCTTCATCATAAGCAATCTTAAAGGATTGACTTTTGATATGACGTGTATGGTTTGTCCCACCAAGTAGTATCGCGTCTTCTGGACGGCGAATACCAACGCCAAGCATTCTTTTCGATCGAGTTGTATCGAAGTTCAGCTCCGATCATAGTTTAGACAAGGTAGTAGATTGCCTGCTCATTTCCCTGATCATTATTCTGAGCTAGTGAAGCCCCTAGAGAATGATCCATAGCTCGAACGTATATTAGAAATTTTTTTCTGACACCAGAGCTGTAAGGATAGGTGGATGCTTGAGGTACCGCTTGATTCCTCGAACGCTTGTGGCAAGCAACGTCCCGGATGAATGAAACACCCTTCTTCATCAATTTGGTGAAGGGTTGGCATCTTCCTGAGAGATATGAGATAAACCTCTGGATATATACTAGTCACCCTTGCAATCCTCTAAGCTCTGTAAGATTCCTTGGAGGTTGCATTTCTTGGATGGCACGGACTTTCTCTGGGTCGAGGTGGATTACTTTGGATGTTACGACAAACCCGAGGAATTTACCGCTGGCTACCCCCAGAAAATATTTGGTGGGATTAATCTTCAATTGATGCGTCCGCATGATATCGAATACTGACAGATCTTCTATGTGATCGCCTTTGGCATCACTTTTCACTGCAATATCGTCTACGTAGCATTCCACAGTTTTGCATATATGCTCGTGAAACATTACATTCATAGCTCTCTGGTATATCGCCACTACATTCTTCAATCCGAAGGGCATGACAGTATATCAATAAACCCCTAATGGTGTTCTGAAAGATGTATGCTTCTCATCGTTAGGGTACTTCTTAATTTGATTGTCTCCGAGAATCCATCCATGAAAGACAACCATTCGAACCCACATGTGTTGTCGATCATGACATCCGTGATTGGAAGGGGGAACTCATATTTAGGACACACGTCATTTAGATCACGAAAATCAATGCAAACTCGGATTTTTCTATTCTTCTCGGTAACGGGGACGATATTAGCTACCCAATCAGGGTGTTGTTCTTCCTTGATAAAACTAGAGTTTATAAACTTCTTGACTTCTGACTGAATTGCTTCCATTATCTCTGGGCGGAATCGTTGTTGTTGTTGCTTGATGGGCTTTGCATCCGGGTTAATGTCAAGGCGATGCATATCCACTTGAGGGTCGAGCCCAGGAATATCCTTGTAGTTCTAAGCAAAAACATCTATATACTCTCGCACAAGAGATATTAGATCTTCCTTCTTGGGGGATAAGCTTTCGCTTATAAATATGAGCTTAGAATTAGCCTCATCTACCAGATTAATCTGGGTTACCTTATACTCTATGGTGGTTTGCGTTGTTCAAAGTGAATATTCCAGAGAATATTTAGGTGTTTGATCCAAGGATCTATATCTGACTGGATCATTTCTTCATCTCCATCTTCTGGGTGACTTGTTGAAATCATGTTTACTGAAAGTTCTTTGAAGATGTTGCTGACACTGACATTTGACTCCCATGATGACATGCCTGATGAGTGATTATGGTGTAATGACCCTTCAGACTCAGAGGCTTGACAGGAATAGAGTTGACATAGCTCAACCCCCTGCGAGTTCGATGATAATAATCAGGGGCTTTTCCTTTCAGAACGAAGGATCGAAGCATTGTTCTCCTTCCTTTGTCAAAGCTCAAGCCAGGACCACTTGTTAGGTCATACCTCATATTCTGCATCATCCTGAGTACATTTGACTCATAATGAGAGAACTGAAAAAGTTCAGTCTCATTTTCTGAGCCTTCGCAAGTCATGGGTTCGGACTTGACTTTTCCAAAAAGGATCAGTTTTTGGCTTTTGTGTCTTACTGGGACCTCGAAAGAGGATTCTTGCACATGACTGACGCTTTGATATACCGTGAGAGATGATCTCACCAGTACATGCAATGATGTCAGGGCATCTATTACCGACCAGGGGTCATCACCTACATCGGTACTAGTATTTGATGGCATGGAATCAGAAGCAAACACAGAAAAGTAAGCCAAATCTATCTTTTCATTAATATACCACTCGCCTACATCATTGGCGGTGTTATTGACATCGAGCTTATTAATGCTCGTTACAAATGGATTAAGCTCCCAAAGACATTCTTCTTCTGCCTCTGGCTCAACATCAACTTCGTTACCAGAGTCTAGTTTCTCTGGTTGGGGATTCTCGTCTGTCTCCAGAGAATCCTAGTACAGGAGGGAGTCTGTGAAGTAGTTCTCTACCCCCTTGAATGGATGCCTTTTGATGATCAACGTTTGGACTTTTCCATCTCTATCAACATACTTCATAACTTGATGGAGAGTAGAGGGACGACAGAGTTGCGATGAATCCATGATCGTCCCAGTAGCAAATTATATGAAGTGTCAGCGTCGATAACATAGCACGTCATCTCGGATCTTAGGTCGTCGATCTGTCATTTGTGTTTAATCTTTCCATTGGGCACGTAACATTGGCGTTGAAACCGTAAATGATAGTTTGAGTGGCGCTCAATCGGTGAGTTGGGATTCCAAGTGCGGCATGACCCGGCAGGGCATGATGCTCAATGCAGATCCTGGATCCACCTGAATGCGGCTCTTAAGATGTCCAATATACCCTGTGAAGTACAGGGGGCTATCATGCTTCCCACTAACTTGCATGTCATCTAGAGTAAAGGTTATTGATTGTAAAATCAAATAGTTAAGAGATTTACTGTGTAGCTTTGGGCTAACGGGTCGTGTCCACGAGGAGGAATGCGATGAAAGCTTTTCTGTGTTTCGTTTAAAAAGCCAAGAATGGTGCTAGTTTTTTAGTTGAAAAGAAGAATGGAGAGAAGGAAAGTGATTAAAAGAGAAATTGTAAATGTGGAAAAGGCTTTGGAAAAAGGTGATTTAAAAAGCTTTGAAAAAGTGATTGGTTGTTTTTAATAAAGAAGAAAATCTGGGCTCACTATCTCACTACTCAATGACATGATCTTCAATTGAAACCCTTAGTGCCTCAACTTGATCATAGGCAACAACTTAAGATTGATTTTAGAAAGCTTTAAGCAAAGCACATAAGATGCTTGAAAAAGTTAATCCTCTTTTTTAAGAAATCATCTCGAATTGAATGTTAAATCATCAAGAAGTTCAAGTATGAGATAAAAACAAGTTTGAGAGACATTTTTAAGAGAAGTAGGAATTTAAAAAAAATCAAAACCATCCTCATGTGCCTTCAAGAACACTTTCAAGAAGAAAGGCTTTAGTTAGGCATGCAAATGATTCATTGGGTCTTTTCATCAAAACCGTTCGAAAAGAAGGGGGATCAGAGAGAGGAGTAATAGTGAGCCCAGAAAACCGATTTAGCTGCTCATGGAAAACAAAGAACAATGCAAGTAATTAAAGTAAGACGCGTAAAATGAGTAGAAGAAAATGTAGCTTGATTCTTGTATTGATGTCACTTTAATCTTCAGGTTACAAGCACTCAATTCCTCTCTCTCACAGGTATTTGTACTGAACTACAAATTGCAAAACAAAAATAAACTTTTGTACTATCTAACAAAGAGCCTAAACCTTAAAGTATATTCAAAAATTTTAATCCTAGTCTTCGCTCATTTTTTCTCTATTGAACATGGTATTTATAGGGAAAAACCAGAGGGGCGAGGTTGTGAGAAGATTGGGGGAGAAAACGCTCCCCCAACAGCTTTCAACAAGCCGCGAAAACGTGGCTAGGGCCGTGTTTTCGCGGCCCTAGTGTGGCCATGCCACACCCAAGGTGGAACTCCCCTCTTTGGTGATTCTCCCATATCTTCTACTGGTTTTCTCGTTTCAGCTTCAGGATTTGACAAAACAGCTTTGATTGTTGGCTTTAACCGCTTGATTTGGGAGGATTCATTTCAACCGATTTTCAACCTCTCTGATATGCCAAGATTTGCCTTGATTCCTTGATTTCGAATTTTTTCTGAATTAAATCAGAATTTGTGGGCTTTTGGGCTTGTTTCTCTTTCCTTTCTTTTAGCAATTGGGCCTACATTTAACAAAAAGAAGAAGAAGACTTATTAATAGAATTTATTAGATAAAAAGTATGGTAATGTGACAATGTATATGCAATATATGTGACTGATCACACCCCCACACTTATCTTTTGCTCTCCCTCGAGCAAAACATCAGACTAATTCTAATCAATTTAGACCACTTTCGTAGGTCACTCTATTGCACTGAGTATGTGCAATAAGCCGTTAAACCTCTAGGTTACCCCTAGAGGACGAGTTTTGTCTCGTGAGGGTTTTCAATGGATTGCACCCACAAAATGCATAAAAATGTTAGTATTTTTCGAAAAGCATTTTTAAAGGAGAAAATATTTGAAGTATATTTGTAAGGTTTTAAGTAATCTATAAGTTATAGGAATATCAAATTTTTCATTCCGAACTCAGTCTCTATTCACAAACATGTCATCAATCAAAGTAAGGAGTCAAATTGTGCTTCTCGTCTAGTCTATTAATTTACCCTGAGTCGTATACACTATCGTGACTGTGAAGTTTGACTAAGGGTTCTTTAACATTAACTCCTATGCCTTATTTATATTTATTTTTGGTGGAATTTATTCCTCAATTTCATTAGGCTTTCTAATCTGCCCATGTAACGAGCTTTAGTCGGTGACACCTAAACCGGACAGTTTTAGAGCACCAGGTGAGAAATCACCCCTAAGGGCTTAAACACTCGAGCAGACAAGGCCACGAAACCAAGGTTTTTATTTATAAAATGTACCCCTTTTTAGGCGTGAATACATATGCTTTATGAGGCACAAATACCCAGCTTAATCAGAAGATTTATATATCTAATTATCTTTTGCATAAATACCAAGGCTTGCTTAGGCCAAAGCACCTAGCTAATAAATAATTAGATTTGTTTATTTTTTTATAAGGCATAAGAGTCTTTGTTTTTAAACCCTAAGTGTGTAAGTGTATAAAGTGTGCATATTTCATCAAGGCAAAGATCAAGACTAAATTACTTTCACAAATTTTCTTCCTAACCCTAAAAATCAAACAAGTCATCTGACTTTGACCAAGTATAAGAAATCCTAATTATGATTTTCCTATTCCTTAAAATTAACTTAATTTCTTACAAAATTCTAACCTTTCAAAAAAAAAATTTTAAGTCATGTTAGAACCCTCTCCAACACTTATCTCATGCATTGTCCCCAATGTATGAAAGAAATGTATATATGCATGAAATAAAATGGAAAAGAGGAAAGTTACCGATACACTGGGTCAAAAAGACCCATAGCCGTTTCATTTACCGTCACCGATTCCAAGAAAGGTTTAAGGCATTGACCATTTACTTTAAAGTCATTTCCGTTCTTGGTGTCACTGATCTCAACTGCACTGCGTGAAAACAAGATTTTTACAACGAATGGCCCAGTCCATCTTGATTTTAATTTTCCTGAAAAAAGATGAAGCCTAGAATTATAGAGTAAGACTTTTGTACAGGGACAAAGGTTTTTCTTATGATGTGTTTATCATGAAAAATCTTAACTCTATTTTTAGTGATCTTAGCATTTTCATAGGCCTCATTTCTAACTCCTCTAATTTGGAAATTTGTAACTTCTGAAGGTCACGGCCTTAGTCAAGTCGAAATTCAACTGCTTGATTGCCCATAAGGCCCGGTGCTCTAACTCAAAACGGGCAGGTGACAAGCTTTACCATAGACTAACCTATGACGAGCATCCCTAGAATCGTCTTGAAAGCGGTCCTGTAGGCCCATAGGGCATCTACAAGTTTAATGGACCAATCTTTGGTTTTGGTTCACAGTTTTCTCCAAGATAAGCTTGACTTGTCTATTGGAACCTCAACCTGCCCACTGGTTTGAGGATGATAAGGTGTGGACAATTTGTGAGTTATGGCATACTTTCGCATAAGAGCTTCAAAGGATCTATTGCAAAAGTGAGTGCTATTATCACTGATGGTAGCACGAGGGGTTTCGAAGCGTGAAAAAATGTTCTCTTTCAAAAACTTTATGACAACTTATTATCATTAGTTTTACAAGGAACGGCTTCTACCCACTCGGACACATAATCCACAGCAACTAATATGTATTGGTTTCCAAATGAATTAAGAAATGGACCATAAAGTCGATGCCCAAACATCAAAGAGTTCTATTTCTAGAATTGGGTTGAGCGGCATCATATTTCGTTTTGAGATCCTTCCTACCATTTGGCATCTAGGGCACGTCTTGCAAAATTCATAAGCATCCTTGAACAAAGTGGGCCAATCGCTTTGTAGCACTTTTTCAGCAGTCTTGCGGGAACCAAAGTGTCCACCGCATGCAAGTTCGTGACAAAAGGATAGAACACTCTTAACCTCCTCATCGGGAATGCATCTCCTAATAATTTGGTCAGAACAGTACTTAAAAAGATACGGTTCCTCCCAAAAGAAATACCAGACTTGGGATAAGAACCGGTATATATCGTTTTTGGACCAATGAGACGGAGTTTAGTTTGTGACTAAGTAATTCACTATATCAGCAAACCAAGGTTCCCTAGAGATAGTTAAGAGATTTTCATCAGAAAATCCTCATTTATGGGTAATTCGTTGCATGGAGAATTAGGGATTCGTGAGAGATAGTCAGCAACGATATTTTCTACGCCTTTCTTGTCTCGAATCTCAAGATTGAATTCTTGAAGAATGAGGATCCAACGAATGAGTCGGGCCTTAGCATGCTTCTTCATCATGAGGTACCTAAGCGCAGAATGATCGGTGAAAATGGTGGTTTTGGACCCTAATAGGTAGGGACAAAATTTCTCTAAGGCAAACACTACTGCCAAGAATTTCTTCTCAGTCGTAGTGCAGTTCAATTGAGTATCGTTGAGAGTCCTACTAGAGTAGTAAATCACATGCTGCTTGTTATCAATGAATTGTCCTAGGACAGCGCTTATGGCAAAATCAGAAGCATCGCACATGATTTCAAATGGCTTAGACCAATCCAGTGCAGATGTGATTGGTGCAGAAATAAGCTTCTCCTAAGAATTCATACATTCAGCATCGAAAGTGAAGGACACATCCTTAGCTAACAGATTAGTCAAGGGCCTAGCAATTTTGCTAAAATCCTTGATAAATCTTCGGTAAAAACAAGCGTGTCCTAAGAAGGATCTAATGTCCTTAACGTATTTGTGCATGGGAAGCTTAGCAATTACCTCAATTTGGCTCTATCCTCTTCAATTCCTTTCTTGGAGATTTCGTGACCCAAGATAATTCCATGTTTACCATGAAGTGGCATTTCTCCCAGTTCAGTGTCAGATTTTTCTCAGCACAACGTTGGAGGACAAGTTCGAAATGGTGGAGACATTGAGTGAATGAATCTCTATAGATGGAGAAATCATCCATAAAGATCTCTAAGAATCGTTCTACCATATCAGAGAAAAGACTCAACATGCAACGTTGAAACGTTGCTGGGGCATTGCATAAGCCGAAAGGCATTCGACGATAAGCAAATGTCCCAAATGGACATGTGAACGTAGTTTTTTCTTGGTCCTCAAGAGCAATAGAGATCTGGTTATACCCGAGTAACCGTCCAAGAAACAGTAATACTCGTGACCCGCCAAACATTCAAGCATTTGATCAATGAAGGGAAGTGGAAAATGGTCCTTACGAGTTGCAGCATTAAGCTTCCTATAGTCAATGCAAACTCGGATCTTCATGGGAAGTCGAGTTTGGACCAACTCTTTGTTCTTATTTTTCACTGCAGTGAAACCGGATTTCTTTGGAACAGCGTGGACAGGACTGACTCATTAGCTATCAGAAATGGGATAAATTATCCCATTATCTAAGAGTTTTACAATTTTACATGAATAGCCTCTTGCATTATAGGGTTTAACCTACGCTGCGGGTCTCTTTTAGGTGTGGCATCTTCATTGAGATGAATGCGATGTTGAACGATAGTCGGACTTAATCCCTTTATATCAGTCATAGTCCAACCAATGGCTTCCCTATGTTTTCTTAGAATTGCTTTAAGATCTTCTTCTTCCCTGTCATTTAAATGGGAGGCAATGATGACAGGAAAGGTCTCTTGTCGCCTAGATAGACGTACTTGAGATGCGCAGGTAAGGATTTCAATTCTAAGGAAGAGGAAAGCTCATTGGAAGGACTAGTCAAATTTGTTGCTCCATTATTGGTGAAATAGGGTTCGAGGCCCAATTTACATCAGAATCTACAACCTGATCAAGATTAAAGTCGTCAGACTCTAACCCGAAGTCACACTCAGTTTCTAGTTCCAATTCTTCCCTATGTTCACTTGTTAAGTTCTCAATTAGGTTGACTTCAAATGTTTGATCCTCAACATCGCGGGGTTGTTTTCCTAGATTGAAGACATTGACTTCTCTAGTCATGTCCCCAAAGGTTAAACTCATGGACCCATTCCTACAATTGATGATGGCATTGGCAGTAGTAAGGAATGATCGCCCTAGGATAACAGGAGTTTGAGCCCTATGATTGGAGTTGGACACGGGTTGTGTCTCTAGAACTATGAAATCGATAGGGTAAATAAACTCCCCTACCTGGATAAGGACATCATTAATCTCCCTTTTGAAACTTTTATTGAACAGTCAGCCAGTTGGATAGTGACTTGAGTTGGACTAAGATCGCCCAACCGAGTTGTTGATAAACTGAGAATGGAAGCAAGTTGATACTTCCCCTAAGTCAAGAAGTGCATGACTAATCTCGGCTTGTCCTATTGTGCAGGCAATGATGGGACTACCTGGATCCTTGTACTTAATAGGGATCGGACCCGATAGTAGCTCACTAATGTTAGTGGCTAAGAAGACCTTTTTTGGTACATTAGTCTTTCTTTCTTGGTGCACATGTCTTAAGAAACTTAGCATAGGAGGGGACTTATTGGATGGCATCAAGAAGTGGCACATTTATCTTCACTTGATTAAGTATCTCAATTATCTTGTCCATGTGTGAATTTTGCTTGTTGTTTTTCAGCCTATTAGGAAATGGTACTATAGGCTGGTGCACCTGATAGGTTGACTTATCTTTTCAGATTCGTCTTGGAGGGATTTGGATTAGATGAGGTGGATGCTTGATTGTGGTTGTGCTAGATGGGATTGGTTGGCGTTGATACTTGATTATCAACTTTCTTTCCTGACCTCAATGTATGAACAGCATTACATTGATTTAATGATTGATCCTCAGCCAGATGAGCTTGTTGAGAATTCCTAGGATTGGTTATTGGCTGACTAGGTAAGGTACCCTTCTGTCTCTCATTCTGTGGAGTGGCTAGTTGACTCATTTGAACCTCTAACCTCTGTATAGTTTGCATGAGAGAATCTTGGTTTTTCATGTATCTTTCCATGTTTCTCTCAAAGTCAGTCATTCTCCTTTCTAGTTGAGGATTCTGGAAGGAAGATTGTAGAGCTTAGTTGGGAAAGTTTTGTTGATAGTTTGAAAAGTTAGGTGGATGGTTGGGAGAATTATTGTGAAAATTAGAAAAATTAGGTTGATGATTGGAAGAATTATTGGCATGATGGAAGTGGCTAGCATGATTTGAACGTGATGAGTGGTCATTGTTATTTTAGCTCCATGAGAAATTAGGGTGATTTCTCTAGCCAGGATTGTACGTTGGTGCGTAAGGATTATTGTTCAGCCTTGAAAGGCCGCATTCATTGGTTCATGGTATTGTTGCTGAGCCTGAAACACAGGGCACTCCTCGAACACATGATTCATGGCTTGACAGTAAGTACAGCCCGGAGTTGGAAATTGGTTTGGGCTGACTTGATTGACTGGACTTGGTCCTTAGTTTCTAAAGCTTCTAGTCTTCTTGCTAGGTTCGCTAACTTAGCCTCATTAGCTATGGATGATTCGATAGAATGGAGACCTCCTTTTGAAGAGATGGAGTTTGGATTCCTAGCGGTTTCACTAGTAGGTTCCCATTGGATAGTCTTTTCAGCTAGGTTTTCATATAAATCCCATCCTTCATTTTCATCCTTCTGCAAGAATCCCCTGGCACATACTTTCTAAGAGGGTTTTGGTAGAATAGTCTAAACCGTCATAAAGAATTTGGCATTGTCGCCATTTCTCTATTCCATGATGAGGACATTGGACAAGGAGTTCTTTAAAGCGTTCAAAGTATCTCCAAAACGGTTCACTAGGTTCTTGCTTGAATTGCATGATGTTCTTCCTAATGAGTGCGGTCTTATGAATTGGATAGAATTTCTTCAAGAAGACCTTGATGAAACCATCCCAAGATGTGATAAAACTGGCCGCTTAGCTGTAAAGCCATTTCTTTGCTAAGTTCTTAAGAGCGAAAGGGACAAATCTCAACCTAATAGCATCGTCTACAAGGTGTGGGATTTTCATCATTAGACATACTTCCTCAAATTCTCTTATGAAGAAGTAAGCATCTTCGGACTCTAAGTCATGAAACTTGGGGAGTGTGTTGATGAATTGAGGCTTGAGCTCAAAATTGTATTCACTAACCGATGGAAGTAGAATGCAAGATGGAAGTGAGGTTCTAATGGGATAGAACCTATCCTGCAATGATGTTGATTGAGCCATAACCGGATTAGGTCTTGGTCCAAACTTGGGTGGTGATGTGTTCTAGTCAACCTAGATGAGTAAGGGTCTCTTGACCACACTTGCATACACAAACACAATCACAATCACAACCAAGTTTACCAATTGTCAACAAGAGTAATCAACCAAGCCTAGTCTAAGGTAATCTTGACCTAGACAACTCCTAACTGGTTGATTGTCCACAGGAGGTATAATGTAGACTTTGACCACAAGCTAATCAGCCAGGTCAGGGCAAGATTGGTGGGGTTATCCGTCAAAGACGTTCCTTAATTAAGTAACCACCAACCTTCGGGCTTTCGGCCCTTAATCCCCTTCCTAGACACTGATTTGGCAGGAGTCAAATTCCAACACCTTCCCCCTTAGGATAATCTCCTAGTGAGTTCGAGATGTCCCTAAGGCCAACGTCTATCAGATTTTACTTAGGCTTAGGTTGTGCATGCTTGGAGATGGTTTGTGGGCTAAGAAAGGGTAATGACTTCCCCACCTTATCTTGAATTGGGTTTGCCCTTAGAATTTATTGTGCAAAGTGTGCAAGATAGAGAAAAGTAACATTCAAAAGCAAAATATCACCCAAGAATATTTCCTAAATTATATGCTATGCATACATACCTTGTCTCCAGCTCTCTTCAACAGTAATTGTAAAATAAACGTAATTAGACAAATGCCTAGAATGCAAGTCTAAACGTTTTTTAAGTAATTAACAATCACTCAAATTACTATTAGATTAAAACATGGATTGTGAATAGCAGATATAGAAAGAATATAACGTACAATAACATAATTTTTTGCGAGCAATATGTCCTGCAAAATAGAGTTTTAGTAGTCCAACGAAATTTTCAACTTTTGCAACGCAATTTCTTAAAATTTGTTTCCTACTTTCGAGAGTAGGGGCACAGAATTTGTAAGTCTTCTCTTGCAAAGTTTGAATGCTAGATCTGAATCTTGAAGTCCCTGAACCAACACACCAAATTTGTTAAAAAACAAAATACACCGTTCCCTCCCCGGCAACGGCGCCAAAAATTGATTGTAAATCAAATAGTTAAGAGATTTACCGTGTAGCTTTGGGCTAACGGGTCATGTCCACGAGGAGGAATGCGATGAAAAACTTTTGGTGTTTCATTTAAAAAGCCAAGAATGGTGCTAGTTTTTTTAGTTGAAAGAAAAATGGAGAGAAGGAAAGTGATTAAAAGAGAAATTGCAAATGTGAAAAGGCTTTGGAAAAAGGTGATTTAAAAAGCTTTGAAAAAGTGATTGGTTGTGTTTAATAAAGAAGAAAATCTGGGCTCACTACTCAATGACATGTTCTTCAGTTGAAACCCTTAGTGCCTCAACTTGATCATAGGCAACAACTTAAGATTGATTCTAGAAAGCTTTAAGCAAAGCACATAAGATGTTTGAAAAAGTTAATCCTCTTCTTTAAGAAATCATCTCGAATTGAATGTTAAATCATCAAGAAGTTCAAGCATGAGATAAAAACAAGTCGAGAGACATTTTTAAGAGAAGTAGGAATTTAAAAAAATCAAACCCATCCTCATGTGCCTTCAAGAACACTTTCAAGAAGAAAGGCTTAAGTTAGGCATGCAAATGATTCATTGGGTCTTTTCATCAAAACCGTTCGAAAAGAAGGGGGATGAGAGAGAGGAGTAATAGTGAGCACAGAAAAACTGATTTAGCTACTCATTGAAAACAAAGAACAATGCAAGTAATTAAAGTAAGACATACCGTAAAATGAGTAGAAGAAAATGCAGCTTGATTCTTGTATTGATGTCACTTCAATCTTCAGGTTACAAGTACTCAATTCCTCTCTCTCACAGCTATTTGTACTGAACTACAAATTGTAAAATAAAAATACAACTTTTGTACTATCTAACAAAGAGCCTAAACCTTAAAGTATAAATAAAAATTCTAATCCTAGTCTTCACTCCTTTTTTCTCCGTTGAACATGGTATTTATAGGGAAAAAATCAGAGGGGCGAGGTTGTGAGAAGATTGGGGGAGCAAACGCTCCCCCAACAGCTTTCAACAAGCCTCGCGGCTAGGGCCGTGTTTTCACGGTCTTGGTGTAGCCAAATGGCCACACCTAAGTGGTGGAACTCCCCTCTTTGGTGATTCGCCCATATCTTCTGCTAGTTTTCTCGTTTCAGCTCCAGGATTTGACAAAACAGCCTTTGATTGTTGGCTTTAACCGCTTGATTTGGGAGCATTCATTTCAACCGGTTTCAACCTCTCTTATATGCCAAGATTTGCCCTGATTCCTTGATTTTGAATTTATTCTGAATTAAATCAAATTTGGTGGGCTTTTGGGCTTGTTTCTCTTTCCTTTCTTTTAGCAATTGGGCCTACATTTAACAAAGAAGAAGAAGACTTATTAATAGGATTTATTAGATAAAAAGTATGGTAATGTGACAATGTATATGCAATATATGTGACTGATCAGTTATGCAGGGGGCATGTTGAAAGACGTGGAGGTAGTTTTTTTCAACTTCCTCCCAGGTTTAGCCGGAATTCGGGCCATAAAGATCTCAACATCGGCTAAAGCTTCTCTCAGAGTTTCCCTTGTTGACTTGGATAGTCTCAGGAGCTCATAAAGGGTGATCCTAGCCGAGATGTTAGCCAGTTGAGCCAAGACATAAAAGTGGTAAGGTCTCAAAGATCCTTCTGCTTTGTCCTTTGGGGGAGTCTTGGCACACCAAAACTCCTTTTGCTTTTCCACGGGTTTCTTTGTGGATTGTTTGGTTGGCTCTGGGGTGGGTTTAGGCAGATTTGTCACCATTTTGTCATATTTATTCAACTATGACTGACCTGAGCGGGTCCCTGCTACAAATGGCGCATTCGGTTCTGCAGTAAGGACGATTGTCTCCTCCTCTGAATCAGTTAGCGAGGGGACATCAGTCTTTGCTTCTCGGGAGGAACACACCATATTGCAAGGTGAAACTTTTGCTTTGCCCCTGACTACCTGTTGGTAACAGTAGTCCACTGTTGATCTTCCACGAGGTCGGGATGAACCCACATAATTTCTCCCTGAGGAGTAGGAACAGGTACGAGACCTTTCTCCCACTGGTGGCGTGGATCTGTATTGAGCACCCTTAGTTCCCCTTTCGGGATGGGAACTACTCTGACCGGCATTGGAGGCTTGACCCTGAACTGAAGAAATGATGTAATATTTGTCGTCACTTTCTTCTGCTCTGGGCGAAGCTTGAGCACCTCCGCATCAATTAAAGCTTGGGAATGTCTTTGAAGATATAACAACTCTTGGTAGGGTGCCCTGGCATCCTATGGTACAAGCAATAATTGAGGTTGTCGGTCTTGCCAACCTCCTCAAGACGTCTAGCTTCAGGAAGTTTCAGTCTGTTGCTCTTGTTGAGTAACTGGAATAGCGAATCTACATGCTTGTCTTTTGAAGGAGTACTACTTGTTGGCACGTGGCTGGGTTGAAGAGCTACCCCCTCTAACTGGTTGGGGCTTAGAAGGAGACTTTGTCTCTGTCGCCAGTGTATCCTTCCTTTAACTTGAAAAGATGCTTCTGGCGCCCGCCTTATCGACTTTCGGGTCTAGGCTTTTTTCTGCCTTAACCCTGGCGATAATCTCTGCGGCATGTTCGCCTTGTTGGACCAACTGCTTTCAGGTACAACTTTCAGCTACTCCTATCCGATATAGGAGTGAGGTTTGCAAATTATGACGGCAAGTTTCCACCAGGGTGGCATGGGTCATACTGCTAGGATATCAGAGTACCATATTCTAAAATTCCCCCACAAATGCTTTAACTGACTCTCCTTTTCGTTACCTCGTCGCCAAGAGAGCTGGCATGGTAATTTTTGAGTCATCTTTGAAGAAGCGTGTAAGGAAAAGCTTCTCCAGATCACCCCAGTTCTTGATGGAGCCTTCTAGGAGCTTCATGAACATTCAAAAGTGATCCTCTTCAGGGTTCGATGAAGAAACATGCCAGGATGGCATCATTTGATACTACATTCCTTACCTGAAGTAGCATATGTGCTGGTTCGGTGACCCCTTGCTGTCAAAGGCCTTCGGGTTGAAGCTTTGAACTTTGGAGGGTACAGGACAAGATCCCACTCAGTCGGTATGACCAGAGCACTCCTACTTCTTGTAGGCCTTTCCGACTGGCAGAGACTTCAAGATGCTATTCCAGTTTACTTATTTTTTTAATGAGTGCTCGTATTTTCTGAGTCGCCTTCCTCTTTGGATGGAGGTTTGGACAGCTAAGAGTTGAATGCTCCTTGATTAGTCTATAAAACTGCATATTTCATACCACATATTCACATTATTTAATATTAAATTCTGCTAATAATACCTCTCTTGTATGTTTCTAGGTCCATAGTGTATAATGAAGAAGAAGACCCTAAATCATTATTTAATGGGTGATTAAAGGCCTATAATATTGCCATTAACCTTGGAGAGCAGTTTCGTCAAAACTAGGGGCCCAAAATTAGAAACTGGGACCTGCAACCGATAGGGGACAGACGGGATAGCGCGCGGCAGCAGGCGCCGCGCGCGACCCTAGAAGATCCGCAAAAATGTGGCTATAGCCGTGTTTTTGCGGCTGTATGGACGCGGGCGCGCCCGTGCTTTGGGCCAGGTGTTGTCCCCTGGCCCCCTTCCCCTGGTGCCTATAAATGCCCCTGGGGTTCTTCTTCAGCGAGATATATAGATAGTTAGGGTAGTTTCTTCTCCATGCTGTAGTTTAGGGTAGTTTAGATTAGCTGTTTTTCTTCTCTTTTGTATTTTCTATTTTGATAGATCATGTAATAGGAAAGAGAGTGATCATAGGATAGAAGAGAAAGTTCTTGTGATGGAGGGTGACACTCTATGAAAAGTTCTTCCTTTATCTCTATTTACTTCTTCTCTAACTCTTTACATGTTTAGCTAATCTTCTCTCATGGCAACTAGCTATTAACCACTAACTAGTCTAACTTCTTACTTGATAATCTACATGAATCTAATAGCCTCTACTGGCCTTGCTCTTGCAAGAGCCATTGATGGTTCATTATGATGGACCTAACACTCTAACATTCTAACTCTCTAACAAGTTAACATTACTTTACTCCATGCTTACTCTTGTTTAGTTTTGATGGTTCAAGTGTAGCTTGCACTTGTTGTATTGAGTTTAGATGTGAAAGTTAACATATGGGTCATGCTTTGAAAAGCTCTTGAACCAAGGACTAGTGATGGCCAATGATACATGTGAGGCAACTATCACTAAGAGGTTAGCATGTTGGTGGAGTCATTAGTAGTTAGTAGCCATGAGTTTCTTTCTTTTTCACTTTGTTTTAGAAATATCAAAAATCACAAATATCCTCTTTCTATGTTTCCCACTTCTTCGTGTTTCACCGTACATCTCTTTTCCATTCTTTGTTTTCCTTTATTTTCATTCTTTCAAACATTGAAGAAACGTTAACATTCCCATCCTTGTGAATTTGACTCGTTTTAGCCTCTATACTATAACGGAAGTATCGAGGAAGCGAAAGCACACACAATTTCAATTCCGATATACTGTATTTATTCTTGTGTTGTTGTGATCTTGAAGGAGGTGTACATATTGCATTGTATAGTTAGGATAAACACGTGTGTGATTTACTCTCTTTGTGTGTTCATTCTTATCTATATTGCACACTTGCACGAATTGAACTTAAGGGAAAAACCCAATGCAACATAAGATGGGGAAGTCATTACCCTCCCTTAGCCAAAAATCACCCCCCACTCACACAACCCAAGCCTAAATAGAACTTTCTAGATGCTGGCCCCTAGGGACATCTCAGACTCATTTAAGAGATTGACCTAAGGGGAAGTTGTTAGAAGCTGACTCTTGTCAAATCAGTGTCTAAGGTTGGGGATTGAGAGGCGAAACCTCGAAGAACAGTGGTTTGGCATAATTAGGCGCGTTGCTCCAGCACGGATACCTCCCACTGATCTTGGCCTCACCTGACCGATTAACTCATGATCAGATTCTGACAATGAACCCCCCGTGGACAGTCTAACCAGTAGGAGTCGTCTAGGTCTAAGTCAACCCTAGCATAGGCTTGTTTTTTTTTATTTATTTGTTTGTTCATTTGTATATTTTTTTTCTTTTATATATTGTGAAATGGATTTTAACAACATAATTCTTTCAATCATAATATGAATCCATATTTCACCCCGATCTCATTTGACTTGGATAACTCTAACCCGGTTATGTACAACATGAACTAACCATATATACCGAGTTGGGATTATCCGACTCAGTATGACCCATATCCCCAATCATATGACTATAATTTTCAAAATGACTTCCACTCTTCATAGAGTTCATGGGGATTTACCTCCCCGAGTCAAATTTTCAACCATCTTGTCCACAATTTCACAATATTCATTCTCCGATTCTGCTTCATATCCTACTTTTTCTGTTCCACCAACTGAGGAAAAATTTAATTTGGAAAGAAGTATGGAAGCCATGCTTGAGTCTTAACAACAAATTCAAAATTTGCTCAATTCACAAACCTTCCCAAATCAAACTCCATATACTCTTTTTCTAGAACATCCAATTAAAGAAGAATCTGAGCTAGAAGAGCGTTTGGAGGTCTTTTGTGAAAAATTGCAATAATTTCAAAATATGTTGGACTCATCATCTCAGCCAAATTTTCAAGAGTCCTACTCGTCTTTTCTAGTCTCACTGATTCAAAATGAACAACCATCAATACTAAACTTGAGTATGGAACCCTTGCATGAGTCCGAGCAGCAATCGCAAAATCCGATGGACTCACAATTTCACCACAATTTCCAAAATCAACTTCTATACTCACCTTTTCAAGAAGAACCAATAATTGCAAAAAGTATGGAAGAAATGATTCCTACTCTAAATTCTGTTACCCGGCCTATCACTAGGTTAGACTCACTAATGAGCGAATTGATCAATGAAAGCGAGGAAAGTCTTTCTTGTCGACCTTTGATCGATCCTTATATCCCTAACTCTACTGATTGGACCCAAGAATCATGTCATTTTGAAAATCTAGTTTCAATTTCATCATACCAACCTGAACTTGACCAACATCAACCTCTTGATATTTTGGAAAGTTATCCTTTTCCTGAAATTGAACTTGAGCTTGAAAGTGATCCTGAACCTCATGTTGGTGATTCCATTTCACTTTTTGATTCAATAATGACTCCGGTATCTTTACCAGATTTTTTCTCTATTCCGAAGTCAACATTGAATCTTGTACCAGTACACTGTGAAATTGAATCACCAATATCTTATGATCATACTTCATTGATGGGGAAAGTGTATGAACATCAATTCTTGGTTTGGACCCTATTTTTGAACCAATTTTGACTCCCTATTTTGAATCTTGACTTGATCTGAGTCAAATTCCAAGTCGGTATCGGTTTTTGTTCCTGATCCATTTGAGTCCAAATCCATCATCTCCCAAAATCACACTTCATTATTGGACAAGGATGTTGAAGAAAATGACTCAATAATTATTTTTAAAAATTGGAAATTAAATGGGGATAAGTTTTTAAATAAGACCATTCAGTCAATCATTCTTTTACTAGGTCACATTAGAGAGGTCACTGGTGGGTTTCTATAAGATCTATGATATCTTGATTAGGTAGTAACTCTTAGCCCAGTCAGACCACCACCGGAGCCACCACCATGAGGTAATTTTTCTTTTCTTCCCATTTGTTTCATGTATATACACATTCACGATGCATTGAGGACAATGCATGAGATATGTACGGGGGAGGGCTTACTAACATAGTTAGTTTTACATTTCTTTCTTTTACACTTCTTTTTAATTTAAAAAAATTTGTATAAAAACTCTTTTCTTTCTTTTTACAAAACTTTTTGACATAAGGGAAATAGTTTGATTTATTTTTAAGAAAATTAAGATTATCTTAGGAATTAGGAAGACCTAAAATTATGAATTTTTAAACGAAGACAAAATAATAGATCGTGTTTAAATTTTAGATAAGAAAGTAAGATTGAAAAGATAATTTGATTTTGAATTTTTTGGCTTAGATTATGCACTTCACACTTACACAATTTTTGGGATTGAAACAAAGACTGAAAATGCCATAAAAATATATTAAATATATATAATGATAATAAAAATCACTTATTGAAGTTGGGTAATTATGCCTCAGGAAGCATGATTATTCACACCTAAAAGGTAGACAAAAAGAAAATAATCCCATTTAGTTTTGTGGCCTTATTTACTCGAGTCCTTAAGTCCGAGGGATGTTTTCTCATCTGGTGCCCTAAGATCATCTGGTTTGGAAGTCATCGGCTAAAGGCTCACTATCCTGGTAAATAAGAAAGCCTGAGAAAACTAAAGGCAGAAAAAATATATAAATAAAAATATATATATATATACACAAATAATGGGCATGAAAGTTAGAGTCGATATCCCAAAAATCTTCACTGTTCACAAAGTGCATATTTTTCTAAGAGTTTTATTGAAGATTAAAGAATCAATTCAATTTTAAAATCTTACATTTAATTTATAACAAGATTTTGCATTTCGACTTAGTTTAAGGAAGAACAATTTTTGGTTAACCTCAGACCTTGGATCACTTATATTTTCACAAAAATATTTCAACACTTTTCTCTATTTCAAAAATGCGTTTTCAAAATACTAATACTTGATTTCTTTCTTTATGGATTTTATGGGCATAATCCGCTGAAAACCCTCAGGAGACAAAACTCCTCCTCTAGGAGAAATCTAGAGGTTTAACGGCTTATTGCACATGCTCAGTGCAATCGCGTCACCTGAAAAAGTGGTGTAATAATTCCTTTAGTTTTTTATTTTGCTCGGGACGAGCAAAAGATAAGTGTGGGGGTGTGATTAGTCTCTAAAACTACAAATTTCATACCACATCTTCACATTTATTTAATATTAAATTCTGCTAATAATACCTATCATGTATGTTTCTAGGTCCATGGTGTGCAATGAATAAGAAGATCCTAAATCATCATTTAAGGGTGATTAAAGGCCTATAATATAGCCATTGACCTTGGAGAGCAGTTTCGTCAAAACCAGGGGCCCAAAACCAGAAACCGGGACCTGCAACCGACAGGGGATAGACGGGACAGAGCGCGGCAGTAGGTGCCGCGTGCACGACTCTATAAGAGCCGCAGAAACGCGGCTATAGGCGCGGCCGCGCCCGTGCTTTTGGCCAGGGGTTGTCCCCCTGGCCCCCCTTCCTTTGTGCCTATAAATACCCCTTGGGGTTCTTCTTCAGCGAGATATACGGAGAGTTAAGGTAGTTTCTTCTCCATGTTGTAGTTTAGGGTAGTTTAGATTTGTTATGTTCTTCTTCTTTTGTATTTTCCATTTTGATAGATCATGTAATAGGAAAGAGAGTGATCATAGGATAGAAGAAAAAGTTCTTGTATTTTCCATTTTGTATTTTCTCTATTTGCTTATTCTCTAACTCTTTACATGTTTAGCTAATTTTTTCTCTCATGAAAACTAACTATTAACAACTAACTAGTCTAACTTCTTACTTGATAATCCACATGAATCTAATAGCCTCCACTTGGCCTTGCTCTTGCAAGAGCCATTGTTAGCTCATGATGATGGATCTAACACTCTAACATCCTAACTCTCTAACAAGCTAACATTACTTTACTCCATGCTTACTCTTGCTTAGTTTTGATTGTTAAAGTATAGCTTGCACTTGTTGTGTTGAGTTTGGATGTGAAAGTTAACATATGGGTCATGCTTTAAAAAGCTCTTGAACCGAGGACTAGTGATGGCCAATGATACATGTGAGGCAACTATCACTAGGTTAGCATATTGGTGGAGTCATTAGTAGTTAGTAGCCATGAATTTTCTTTCTTTTTCACTTTGTTTTAGAAATATCAAAAATCACAATATCTTCTTTTCTATGTTTTCCACTTCTTCGTGTTTCACCATACTTCTCTTTTCCATTCTTTTGTTTCCTTTATTTCATTCTTTCAAACATTGAAGAACCGTTAACATACACGTGAACATACCGTGTAATCTTCTATCGCCTCCCGTCCTTATAGATTCGACTCGTTTTAGCCTCTATGCTATAACGGAAGTATCGAGGAAGCCAAAGCACACACATTTAAATCTTAACTTCAATACAACACTTTTTGTGCGCGATTTTCTCCTGATCACTCCTCCTCCTCAGTATGTGCAGAAGACGATCTTTCCCCTTCCTTCCTTTGCCTTTGGACTCATGGAAGGCATCTTGGCCTTAGGCTCTTCTTTTTGTCCTCAAGAAATTGCGAAAGCATCTGCTTGAGGGTCGATAGATTCTTGTTGAGCATGAATCATATCGAGTTGCTCTCTCTGAACCTGGGCTTGCTTCTCAAAACGTCTGGTCATTCTTCATGAGTTCTTGCCAAATATGCAAAGGCTTCTTTCTACAGAAGAGTTCGGGGCCTATGATTCTGCGATGGCAGAGTGTGACTCGCTTACTTCAATGTTCTGGGCTAAAGCATTGTAGTCCACAGGGGCTATTAGGCAATTCGAGTGTGGGTGTGCCGGTACACTCCTTCCGACTCGGTGTCATACTCGTTAGAGCTTACTATTGGCTATTTCCCCTTGGTCTTGTTTGGCGTAGTGCTTTGACCCACCACGTTCGCAGTAACTTCAGGATACTTCACATCAGAGAAAGTTCTCCTTGTGCGGGAATGACGCCTTTTGGCCGAGTGATCGGGGTAAACCGCGCACAAAAGTGTATGTTTGAAGTTAAAATTTAAAGTATGTGTGCTTTGGCTTCCTCGATACTTCCGTTTTAGCATAGAGGCTAAAACGAGTCGAATCCACAAGGATGGGAGGCGATAGAAGCTTTACCGATTGATTCACGTGTTTGTTAAAAAGTTCTTCAAAGTTTTAAAGAATGAAAAGAAAAGAAACAAAGAATGAAAAGAGAAGTGTACGGTGAAAACAAGGAAGTGGGAAACATAGAAAAGAATGGTTTTGTGATTTTGTTTGTATGTCTAAAACAAAGTGAAAAAGAAAGAAAACTCACGGCTACTAACTACTAATGACTCCACCAACATGCTAACCTCTTAGTGATAGTTGCCTCACATGTATCATTGGTCATCACTAGTCCTTGGTTCAAGAGCGATTCAAAGCATGACCCATTTGTAACTCATCACAACCCAACTCAACAAACAAGTGCAAGCTACACTTAAACCATCAATACTATAGAAAAGTAAGCATGGAGTAAAGTAATGTTAGCTTGTTAGTGGTTAGAAAGTTAGAGTGTTAGACCCATCATCATGAGCCATCAATGGCTCTTGCAAGAGCAAGGCCAAAACGAGGCTATTAGATTCATGTGGATTATCATAAAAGAAGTTAGCAAGTTGGTGGTTAGTAGTTAGTTGCCCTGAGAGAAAAGACTAGCTACACATGTAAAAGAGATTAGAGAGAAGAAAATAAAGATAAGGTAAGAGAGCACATTTCATAGATTGTCACCTTCTATTACAAGCACTCTTGCTTCCCAACATGTACCACTTTCTCTCCTTAATACAAGATCTACAACAAATGGAAAATACAAGGGAGGAAGAAGAAGAAAAATACACTATATACCCTAAACTACAAAATGGAAAATAAAACTACTCCTAAAACTCTGCATGTCCCCAACTCTGGAACCCAGGGGGGGTATTTATAGCCACCAGGGAAGAGGGGGAACAGGCCCTGGCCCAAAACGCGGCCGGGGCCGCGGCCGCGGCCGTACGGCCTAGGGCCGCGGCGCGCGACGCTTCGAGCCGCGCGCGGTCCCGCCTATCCCCTGTCAGGCCCTGTGCCGGTTTGTCTTTGCAGCCCCTGGTTTTTACAGAATCAGCTCTAGGTCAATGGCTATCTTAATAGGTCTTTAATCACCAATTAAATGGTGATTTAGGGTCTTCTTCTTCATTGCACACCATGAACCTAGAATCAAGAAAGTAAGGTATTATTAGCAGAATTTATTATTAAACAAATATGAGAATATGATGAAATTATGCAAAATTAGAGACTAATCACACCCCACACTTATCTTTTGCTCGTCCCGAGCAAAACAAAAAACTAAGAAATTATTACACCACTTTCGCAGGTGACGGGATTGCACTGAGCATGTGCAACAAGCGTTAAACTCTAAGTTTCCCCTAGAGGAGGAGTTTTGTCTCCTGAGGGTTTTCAGCGGATTACACCCACAAAAACCATAAAGAAAGAAATCAAATGTCAGTATTTGAAAACGCATTTTTGAAATAGAGAAAAGTTTTGAAGTATTTTTGCGAAAATATAAGTGATCTAAGGTCAGAGATTAACCAGAAATTGTTCTTTCTTAAACTAAGTCAAAATGCAAAAAATCTTGTTATAAATTAAATGTAAGAATTTAAAATTGAATTGACTCTTTGATCTTTCATAAAACTCTTAGAAAAATATGCACTTTGTGAACAGTGAAGGTTTTTGGGATATCGACTCTAACTTTCATGCCATTTATTTATATTATTTATATATAGATATATATTTTTTTTCCTTAGTTTTCTTAGGCTTTCTTATTTACCCGGGTAGTGAGCCTTTAGCCGGTGACTCCCAAACCAGATGGTCTTAGGGCACAAGATGAGAAAACATCCCTCGGACTTAAGGACTCGAGTAAATAAGGCCACAAAACTAAAGGGGATTATTTATTTTTTTGTCCACCGTTTTAGGTGTGAATAATCATGCTTCCTGAGGCATAATTACCCAACTTCAATAGGTGATTTTTATTTATCATATATATATATATATATATATATATATTGAATATATATTTTTTTATATGGCATTTTCAGTCTTTGTTTCAATCCCAAAAATTGTGTAAGTGTGCAGTGCATAAATCTAAGGTAAAAATTCAAGATCAAATTATCTTTTCAATTTTACTTTCTTAACCTAAAATTTAAACAAGATCTATTATTTTGACTCGGTTTAAAATTTCATAATTTAGGTCTTCCTAATTCCTAAGATAATCTAAATTTTCTTAAAAATAAATCAAAAACTATTTCTCTTGTTTCAAAAAATTTTGTAGAAAAGAAAAGAAAAGTTTTTTTTAAAAAAAAGAAGTGTAAAAGAAAGAAAATATAAAACTAACTATGTTAGTAAACCCTCCCCACACTTATCTCATGCATGGTCCTCAATGCATCGTGAATGTGTAAATACATGAAACAAATGGAGAGGAAAGGAAGATGACTCAAGGGGGTGGCTCTGGTGGTGGTCGGATTGGCCAAGCGTTGTGATCCAATTAAAATAGCGTGGATCTTGCAAGAACCCACCAATGACCTCTCTAATATGACCCAGTAAAAGAATGATGGACTGAATGCTTTTATTTAAAAAATTATCCCCATCTAATTTCCAATTTTAAAAATAATTATTGAGTCATTTTTGTCAACATTCTTGTCCAACAATGAAGTGTGATTTTGAAAATGATGGATTTGGACTCAAAGGGATCAGGAATAAAAACCGATACCGACTCGGGAAGTTGACTCAGATCAAGTCGAGAGTCAACAATGATAGTCGAAATTGGTTCAAAAACAGGGTCAAACCAAAGAATTAATGTTCATACACTGTCCACATTAATGAAGTGTGATCATAAGAGATTGGTAATTCCATTTCACGGTGTACGGGTACAGGATTCAATGTTGACTCCGGAATAGAGAAAAAATCTGGTAAAGATACCGGGGTCATTATTGAACCAAAAAGTGAAATGGAATTACTAACATGAGGTTCGGGATCACATTCAGGTTCAATTTCAATTTCAGGAAAGGGATAACTTGCCAAAATGTCCAGGCGACTTTCATAACTTGGAGATTGGTCAAGTTCAAATGTGTGTTCTGAAATTGAATCTTGGTTCCAAAAGAACATGATTCTTGGGTCCAATCGGTAGAGTTAGGGATATAAGGATTGGTCAACGGTTGATAAGAAAGATTTTCCTCGCTCTCATTGATCAAATCGCTCATAATGAGTCTAACCTACTGATAGATTCGGTAAACAGAATTCGGATTTGGAATCATGTCTTCCATACTCTGGCAATTGATCCTTCTTGATAATATGAGTATGGACATCGATTTTGGAAATTATGGTGAAATTGTGAGTCCATCGGATTTTACGATTGCTGCTCGGACTCACGCAAGGGTTCCATACTCAAATCCAGTATTGATGGTTGTTCATTTTGCATAGGTGAGACTGGAAAAGATGAGTAGGACTCTTGAAAATTTGGTTGAGATGAGGAGTCCAACATGTTTTGCATTCTTTCACAAAAGACTTCCAAATGCTTTTCTAGCTCAGATTCTTCTTCAATTGGATGCTCTAGAAAAGGAGTATGTGGAGTTTGATATGGGAAGGATTGTGAATTGAGCAAATTTTTCATTTGTTGTAAGGATTCTTCTATACTCCTTTCCAATGATGATTTTTCTTCAATTGGTGGTTCAGGAAAAGGAGTATATGAATCAAAATTGGGGAACGAATATTGTGAAAATTGTAAACAAGATGGTTGAAAATTTGACTCGGGGTAGGTGAATCCCCATGAACTCTGTGAAGAGTTGAAATTATTTTGAAAATTATGGTCATATGGTTGGGGATATGGGTCATATTGATTCGGATAATCCCAACTCGGCATATATTGTTGGTTCATGTTATACATAGCCGGGTTGGAGTTATCCGAGTCAAATGAGGTCAGAGTGAAATATGGATTCATATTTTGATTGAAAGAATTATTGTTGTTAAATCCATTTCACAATATACAAAAAGAAAAAGAAAATAAACAAACAAAAAAACAAAGAAAAAGAAAAAGAAAACAAGCCTATGCTAGAGTTGACTTAGACCTAGACGACTCCTAACTGGTTAGACTGTCCACAGGGGGTATATTGTCGGAAGCTGACCACAAGTTAATCGGTCAGGTAGGGGCAAGATCAGTGGAGGTATCCTTGCCGGAGCAACGAGCCTAATTATGTCAAACCATTGTTCTGTGAGGTTTCGCCTCTCAATCCCCAACCTTAGACACCGATTTAGTAAGAGTCAAATTCTAACAACTTCCCCCTCAGGTCAATCTTCTAAATGAGTCCGAGATGTCCCTAGGGGCCAACATCTAGCAATTTTTATTAAGGCTTGGGTTGTGTGAGTGGGGAGGTGATTTTTGGGCTAAGGGAGGGTAATAACTTCCCCACCTTATGTTGTTTTGGGTTTTGCCCTTAAGGTAAATAGTGCAAGTGTGCAATATAGATAAGAATGAATACAAAAATACGAGTAAATCACTGAAGTGTTTGTCCTAACTATATGTAATGCAATATGTACACCTCCTATCAGTATCACAACAACATAAGAATAAAAATACAGTATATTGGAATAAAAATTGACACGTGCTAGATGCAAATGTCTAAACCATTTTAAAGCATCCAATTTCTATATTTTAGTTCTTATAATTATTTACAGTTCACAGGTGATATAAACAAAAATTAGCAGCAGAGTATATGAATGTATAAGAAGTTACCGACCACACTTGAGCAAGTGTGGACTTCTGCAATGCTAAAATTTAACCTGCACACCAAAAAAAATAAAGAAGAAAAGTTAACAAACTTGTGAAATCAAACCGTTCCCATCCCCGGCAACGGCGCCAAATTTGATCGGGGTAAACCGCGCACAAAAGTGTATGTTTTGAAGTTAAGATTTAAAGTGTGTGCTTGGCTTCCTCGATACTTCCGTTATATAGCATAGAGGCTAAAACGAGTCGAATCCACAAGGATGGGAGGCGATAGAAGCTTTACCTTGATTCACGTGTTTGTTAAAAAGTTCTTCAAAGTTTTAAAGAATGAAAAGAAAAGAAACAAAGAATGAAAAGAGAAGTGTACGGTGAAAACAAGGAAGTGGGAAACATAGAAAAGAATGGTTTTCGTGATTTTGTTTGTATGTCTAAAATAAAGTGAAAAAGAAAGAAAACTCACGGCTACTAAGTACTAATGACTCCACCAACATGCTAACCTCTTAGTGATAGTTGCCTCACATGTATCATTGGCCATCACTAGTCCTTGGTTCAAGAGCGATTCAAAGCATGACCCATATGTAATTCATCACAACCCAACTCAACAAACAAGTGCAAGCTACACTTAAACCATCAATACTATAGAAAAGTAAGCATGGAGTAAAGTAATGTTAGCTTGTTAGTGGTTAGGAAGTTAGAGTGTTAGATCCATCATCATGAGCCATCAATGGCTCTTGTAAGAGCAAGGCCAAAACGAGGCTATTAGATTCATGTGGATTATCATAAAAGAAGTTAGCAAGTTGGTGGTTAGTACTTAGTTGTCATGAGAGAAAAGACTAGCTACACATGTAAAAGAGAGATTAGAGAGAAGAAAACAAAGATAAGGTAAGAGAGCACCTTTCATAGATTGTCACCTTCTATTACAAGCACTCTTGCTTCCAACATGTACCACTCTCTCTCCCTAATACAAGATCTACAACAAATGAAAAATACAAGGGAGGAAGAAGAAGAAAAACTACACTACACTACCCTAAACTACAAAATGGAAATAAACTACTCCTAAAACTCTGCATGTCCCCAAACTCTGGAAACCAGGGGGGTATTTATAGCCACCAGGGAAGAGGGGGGCTAGGGGACAGGCCCTGGCCAAAACACGACCGGGGCCGCCGCAGTACAGCGCGTTTCCGCGGCCATACTAGGGCCGCGCGCGCGGCGCTTCGAGCCGCGCGCGGTCCCGTCTGTCCCCTGTTAGGCCCTGTGCCCGGTTTCATCTTTGCAGCCCCTGGTTTTTACAGAATCAGCTCTCTAGGTCAATGGCTATCTTTAAAAGCCTTTAATCACCAATTAAATGGTAATTTAGGGTATCGTCTTCATTGCACACCATGGACCTAGAATCAAGAAAGCAAGGTATTATTAGCAGAATTTCTTATTAAATAAATATGAGAATGTGATGAAAATTATGGAAAATTAGAGACTAATCACCGAGTGAGAGACTGACGTAGATGATAACCATTTGAACACTGAATTTTTTGTAGTGGCATTCAGAGAGCACCATTACGATAAGCCGTTCACAGCAGCATAGTGGAGTGATTTGATGAACACTCCTCTTCTTTATCAAGTAATCCCTTAGATCCGTCAGAGGGGGATCGAAGAGACCAACCTTGAGTCTCTGAGGATGAGGACTTTTCAGCTCCCTTCTGACCTTAGCCATCAGAGAGAGAATGTTAACTTTGTAAGTTTCAGTGACGCAAGGTTCAAGAACGTAGAGTTCACGTTCTGTAGAATAAATGCGGCTCTCACGTTTTGGCTTTGAGACGAGGGTCTCATGCCTCTGCTGAGAAGAGACACAAATCTCGCTTTGCTGATTGTCGCGTTTCCCTAGCGACATTTGAGAGACTAGGACTTTGTAAGTCTCACATTTTGATATAGAGACACGAGTCTCGTATCTCTGAGAAGAGATGCGGACCTCGCGTTGCTAAACATCGCGTCTGCGAGGTAGGGACTGAGAAACGCGAGCCTCGTGAGCTCTGCGCTTTGGTATCTAGACGTAGACTTCACGCGTCTGATGTGCTGGCCCAAAGGCCCATCACTCTAGTTTTGATGATGATTAACTCATGTAGTTATAGTACTAATGATCTTGCATTTAATTAGTCTCAGATTTGGGATCAAGATCTTAGTAGGCATTTAGTTTCAACAAGAATTTAAAGTCAAGCTTTGGAGCTAGCACGTGTTGATTCAAGAGCTTATGCATTAAGACCACATCAAGTATTCAAGAGGAGTCTAGCTCTTTGGATCGTGTTTGGACCAAGTCAAGAAGGAGGCGAAGACTTCAAGAGAAGACTTGAGTCTAGGTTTGTTTTTTAAGATTTTATTTTTAGATAAGATGTAAAGGATATAATAGTTGGTGGATTGCTCAAGTATACCATATACACTCACACACACGATTTAGATGTGTTTTCATAAAAGAGTTTTTATTTTGGAAAAATACAAAAGAGTTTCATTTTGAAAAATACCGGTTGGTTTTTGATATTTAAAGTTTACGTCCTTAACCAAAACCATTTTTAGTGCTTATTATCAAAAACATAGATATTCCATCATTTATGTGTAGTGGATCATATCCATTCACTCTATGCTTTAAAAGTGTTTTTAAAATATCTTATTTTTGTATTTGGAGAAGTTCTGAAAAAATCTATTGGAAAAATACAGATTGTTGTTTATGCCAAAATTCTAAGTTACAAAAATAGTTCAAAATGTTTGTAACATGTCTTCATTTTACTCAAACATGTATGTATATCAAAGTATTATACTGAACCTATTTTTGTAGATTTTTAGAGGATTTATGGGATTTTATTTTAAATATAAAACCAAGTTTTTAAATCCTGAAAAACCTGTTTCTGGCTTCTGCCGGTCGACCGGGCTGGTCAACCGAGCCAGGAGTCGGTGATCGACGTGCACAGAACGTGCACGCCAGTTTGGCTAGAGGGCCGGTTGACCGACCCAGTTGACTGTCCAGAGAGCTCTGCTATCTGAAAGCCCGGGTCGACCGGGCGGTAGACCGGCAGAGAGCTCTGCTCTCTGTTTTCAGGCCACGGTCTACCGGGCCGGTCGACCGCTGGCTCAACGGTCAGAAATCTAACCTTGGCCAGTCGACCGGGCGGCGACCGACAACAGTCTGGACTGTTGTTTTGCCCCAACAGCTAGTTTTTCCTAGCCTATAAAAGGGGGCTCCCATCGACTGTTTTAAACAAGATTTCAAGTGGGTTTTTGTACCAATTTTTCCTACTCTATTAAGAGGTTTTCTCCACTTGTTTAAGAGCCAAATACTTCCATTCAAAAGGAGAGTTTATCAAGAGTTTTCAAAAGTGATTTTCTTGTGTTTTTCACCACAACTTCAATCCTTGTTTTTCTCACAAACACTGAGCTTTCCATTGATATATCCATCCTATAGGAGAGTTATTGTGAGATTGTTTTTAGGTGATCAAGTGTTATGATCACCAAAGACTTCATGTTTGCTTTGAGGAGGCGGACTTGTGTTTTCGCGATTGTTTTGAGTTCTAGTGAGAGCTCTTTGTAGAGGTGCGGGCTCGGCAAGTTGCGTGCTTGCGGTGTGTAGTTCTTGCGAGAACGAGTGAAGGGACTAGAGAGTCCAAGAGTTCTAGTGGGAACTTCTTGTAGGTGTTGCGGCACCGAGTGATCCGGTGGGATCGATTTTAGTGGAAATCCTTCATAGTGTTGAAGGCGGGGACGTAGAGCAAGTGTGCTCGAACCTCGAAATAATTCTCCCGTGTTTGCGATTGCTCTCTCTATCTCTTACTTGTCTTTTATCTTGCATGCTTATATTGTCTTTATCTTTATATGCTTGATATACATTGTGCTTAAATTGTTATATGCTTGGGGATTATTTGCTAACACTTATATTCAACCAAGAGAGCCAGCGCGGCACCTCAACTCTTATTTAGAGGAATCTTGAGGAGTTAGTCCGGAGCCCTTCAAGGGGAATTCAGCTACACTCTTGTGTTATACTTGGTGTTTAGTTTAAGAAGCTTTAGTTTGCATTAATAGTTTGAATTCCGCATAATTGACCATTAGATTAGCTAGTCACCTATTCACCCCCTCTAGGTCATTTCAATTGGTATCAGAGCTAAGTGCTCTTAATTTGGGTCTAACAATCTTGAGTTAAGGATCCTCATTTTATAGCTAATCAAAATATGAACACACACATGGATTTCATGTCACCTCTCACTTTAGACATTTTTAACATCCAAACTTGGAAGGTTAAGATGTCTATGTACCTCAAAGGCCTAGGCACACATGTTTATCTTGCTACTACTAAAGATTCATATGTTAATAATAGAAGTATATTGAGGCTAACTCAAAAGCCATCCATGCTTTGAAGAGTACCCTAAATAATGATTATTTATGTAGGGTTGCTAATCTTGACTCGGCTTTTGTAGTTGGAACACCATCATTTCCTTGGCGAACAAGAACAATATTATACGGGGACGACTCGGATGTGAAAGTGAAATTTCAAACGTATGCTACATGGTCCAAGGAGATAACCCCCTTGAGGTAAATACTGAATTCGAGTTAGAAGAGGATGTTGATATGTCCTATAATTAACTTGCTTCTTTTTGTTAACAACTCCTAGAAAAATATGACATGCTTAAGAAGGATAATAAGAAAATGAAAAATAAATTTGATTGCATGTTAAAAGAAAAAGATTCTTTCAAACTAAATTTGAAAATATTTCAAAAGAAAATGAATGCTTGAAAAATGAAAATATTCCTTGCTTTCTAAATTAAATGATCTTTGTGAAGGAAATACTTCATGAAAGATAAAATTGTTTTGGTGAAAAACAAAAGAAAGTTGCTTTGAATGAAAATAACTCTTTAAAAAAAAAATTGTTGAAAAAGAAAAAGTTAATATTTCTAAAAAGAAAAAGTTTGTTGATCATGCTTTTCATGCCACAACTATTGATAAAAATGAGGTTAAATTTTGAAAAATAAAATAGATTGTTTGAGCTCAACTTTGAGCAAATGTGCATTTAACCATTCTAGATGGAAACCTTGTTTCAAAAGAACAAGTTCCCCATGTTCATGCACATCACCCTCAATATACTTATGCACATTTTGCACGTCATGATCATACTCATTCACATGTGCATACTAGAGTGAACAAGTGTATACATTGCGGCCGCAAAGGCCATTTAGCAAGATTTTGTTATGATAGAATTAATCTTTAAATTTTACTAATAAGAATGTTTGGGTTCCTTACAATGCTAACCCCCGAGGACCCAAAAGAAAATGGGTACCAAAATCCCACTTTTGTATTTGATGTAGGTGTGGGCTCTCACAAAACGTGAGAGAGTTGGTGCCTTGATGGTGGATGCACATGAACTTGATGGACATACATTTGATGCACCGCTTTCAAGGAGGTTGGTGGGACAACCACCATGTTTTAGAGATTTGGAGTATAGTTTTTTGTTTGGTAACTATCTATAAACTCCCATTTTATTTTTACATACCTTTACATTTGATGAATTTTTAGCATGTTTTAGTTTTATTTTTAAATAATCATACTTTGTATTTCATGTGGTAAACACTTGTTTAGATGTTGTTTTTGTCAAAACTTGTGTATATACGTGTACAAGTAGTGAGCAACATTTGATTCATATACGTTTCACTTCATTATTCATTTGTACACTATATACACATGTATAGGCTAGTTTTGATGATTCCCTTATTTACACTTGTTTTGCCTATTCTTGTGCATGGTTGCTTCATGTATATGCAATTTTTATTCAAATCTAATTAATATACATGTATGCCCTTGAGTCACTGCCTTCATGCAATTTATATTATGGACACTTTTTATGTTTGGATATGTATGCATATTATTAGTTTTGGATAAAAACATACATATACTTAGAAGTTTGTTTTTAGATGAAAAACAATTTTTTATGATTTTCATCTTTATATGAAAAATGAATTTTTCGTATTTTCACTTATTTGATTAAATGATATTTGTTTTGAGCTTCATTGATTATCTTCATAGAAAATGCTAATTACATGATTCTTATACACTCACTTTATTTGTTTATTCATGAGTTGTTTCATTGAGCCTTATAGATTTCGAGTGTCAACCTTATGTATAGTATGTTTTATGTTTCATGATAGACATCTGATTTGGTTTATGTTTGAAGGATCTTTAACTAGTTTTTCAAAAATTAATTTAACTAGTTATTTATTCTTCAAATGGTAGTGTTTCACAATAAAAATATTTTCAACCCTTATTTTGAAAACCCCTACCAACCCTTTAAAGGGCGGACGGATGGGCGAGCATGCCTTGTATGCCTTATTGAAAATCTTTTATCTTGTGCACGAAAAAGGGTGGTTATTATGAGTATATACTTGTTTCACATCATATTTTCAGTTGATATCTCAATTGATATTTTTTTGTATATACTCATATTTTGTTTTCTATATATGTATGCCTTCTCATTTCAAATAATATCAATCTTATTGGTATTTCTCATTTCATACATACATACATACACATACATACATACATACATACATACATACATACATATAATATATAATATATATATATATATGTATTTGTTGCTGAGTTACAAGATAATTACATGTTAAAGCACAAAGTATATTTATACTAAGCTTGAATTAAATCTTGATTTCAATGATTCTCAATGGTACTTTTTATAAGCTTATGCATTATTTCAATTGTTTTTTTTATTGATATCATAATTTACAATAAACTTCAATTGGTATCTATTTATTTCAATTGGTATCCATATATTTCAATTGGTATCATCAATATGTTTCAATTTCAATTGGATTAAATTTCATTTGGTATCAATATATTTTTCCTACTTGGTATCAAAAATTTATCATTTATTTCTATTGTATCAAAATTTAATGTAAATTTAAATTGGTATCAAAAAATTTTTCTTCATGGTATCAAAATATAAAAATGTTTCGATTTCAATTTTCAATTTCAATTGATATCACAAATTTCCTATTTCATATGGTATCTATATCTTGTGATATCTTGATTGTTGATTTAGAAGAATTCAAAATTTGTATTGTTTATTTACAATTGGAATCATAAAATTTGGTTATCTACAAAGATATCTCAAAATGTGTTTATTACCTTGAGTAAGTCTCAAAATGTGTGTTAAAAATGTTTTGATTGTATTGTTATATGCAAGGGGAGCTTAACATCTATTCTACATATAGATTCATGTTGAATGTAATTATATTGAGGAACTTGACAACTCTTCTTTATGCGATACACATGTGTAGGGGGAGCTTCACATCTCCACCTATGCATTGCATATTATGCGTTATGTGAGTTAGGGCTTGTCATCCCTTCTTCATGTAATGCATGTATGTAGGGAAGTTAACTTAGCGTTTTCCTCTTCATGAATGTATATCGCATATATCTCTTATTGGTTGATTTGATTTCACCCTTTGTTGATTTTTGTTTCTGACAAAAAGGGGAAGAACATTGTTTTGTATTTATTTTAACCCCGTTGATGATTGACAAGAAGGGGGAGAAAGATCTTGAGTTTATATATGCATATTTGAGTTTTTGCATATATTGAGTTTATGCATTGTGTTTATGCATCTTTTGTTTTGTAAAATTCGAAGAATGATTTTGAAAGTTTAAACCAAAAGGGGAGAGAAAATTTTTGGAAAAAGGATTTTGAATTATGCATTTGTCTCTCACCTATGATGCATATATAGTTGTTTAGTTTCATGTACTTCATTGCTATATATATTGTTTATTGTCATACATGAGTTAAGGGGGAGCTTCTTTGAAGCTTTACTTTAATCCATGCATATATAACTCCATTAGTTTTGTCATCATCAAAAAGGGGGAGATTGTTGGCCCAAAGACCCATCACTCTAATTTGATGATGATTAACATGTAGTTATAGTACTAATGATCTTGTGTTTAATTAGTCTCAGATTTGTGATCAAGATCATAGTAGGGTTTAGCTTCAACAAAGGATTTAAAGTCAAGCTTTGGAGCTAGCACGTGTTGATTCAAGAGCTTATGCATCAAGACTACATCAAGTACTCAAGAGGAGTCTAACTCATTAGATCGGTTTGGACCAAGTCAAGAACGAGGCGGAAGACTTCAAGAGAAGACTTGAGTCTAGGTTTGTTTTTTAAGATTTTGTTTTTAGATAAAATGTAAAGGATAGAATAGTTGGTGGATTGCTCAAGTATATCATATACACTCACACACAAGATTTAGATGTGTTTTCATAAAAGATTCATTTTGAAAAAATATAAAAGAGTTTTCATTTGAAAAAACCGGTTTGGTTTTTGATATTCAAAGTTTACATGTCCTTAACCAAAACCATTTTAGTGCTTATTGTCAAAAACATAGATATTCCATCATTTATGTGGAATGGATCATATCCATACACTCTATGCTTTAAAAGTGTTTAAAATATCTTGTTTTTGTATTTGGAGAAGTTTTGGAAAAATCTATTTGGAAAAATACAGATTTGTTTATGCCAAAATTTCTAAGTTACAAAAATAGTTCAAAATTTTTGTAACATGTCTCATTTTACTCAAACATGTTGTATATCAAAGTATTATACTGAACCTATTTTGTAGATTTTTAGAGGATTTATGGGATTTTATTTTAAATATAAAACCAAGTTTTAAATCCTGAAAAACCTGTTCTGGCTTCTGCCGGTCGACCGAGCCAGGAGTCGGTCGACCGACGTGAACAGAACGTACACGCTAGTTTGGCTGGAGGCGGTCGATCGACCCGGTTGACCGTCCAAAGAGCTCTGCTCTGGAAAAACCTGGTTGACAGGGCGGTTGACCGGCAGAGAGCTCTGCTCTCTGTTTCCAGGCCACGGTCGACCGGGGCCGGTCGACCGCGTGGCTCAACGGTCAGAAATCTGACCGTTTGGCCGGTCGACCGGGCGGTCGACCGACAGCAGTCTGGACTGCTATTTTGCCCCAACGGCTAGTTTTTCCTAGCCTATAAAAGGGGGTCCCATGGACTATTTTAAACAAGATTTCAAGTGGGTTTTTGCACCAGTTTTCCTACTCTATTAAGAGGTTTTCTCCATTATTTAAGAGCCAAATACTTTCATTCAAAAGGGAGTTTATCAAGAGCTTTCAAACGTGATTTTCTTGTGTTTTTCACCACAACTTCAATCCTTGTTTTTCTCACAAAAACTTGAGCTTTCCATCGATATATCCATCTTATAGGAGAGTTGTTGTGAGATTGTTTTTAGGTGATCAAAGTGTTGTGATCACCAAAAACATCATCTTTGCTTTGAGGAGGTAGACTTGTGTGTTCGCGATTGTTTGAGTTCTAATGAGAGCTCTTTGTAGAGGTGCGGCCTCGGCAAGCTTGCGTGCTTGCGGTGTGTAGTTCTTGCGGGAACGAGTGAAGGGACTAGAGAGTCCAACAGTTCTAGTTGGAACTCCTTGTAGGTGTTGCGGTACCGAGTGATCCAGTGGGATCGATTTTAGTGGAAATCCTTCATAGTGTGAAGGTGGGGACGTAGAGCAAGTGTGCTCGAACCTCGAAACAATCTCCCGTGTTTGCGATGCTCTCTATCTCTTACTTATCTTTTTATCTTGCATGCTTATATTGTCTTATCTTTATATGCTTGATATACATTGTGCTTAAATTGTTATATGCTGGGGATTATTTGCTAACACTATATTCAACCAAGAGAGTCAACGCGGCAGCTCAACTCTTAATTAGAGGAATCTTGAGGAGTTAGTCCAGAGAGCCTTCACGGGGAATCC